>CAMAOC010000268.1:15000-35000 GCA_945859555.1 Megachile ligniseca
CAGAGACAGAGACAGAGACAGAGACAGAGACAGAGACAGAAACAGAGACAGAGACAGAGACAGAGACAGAGACAGAGACAGAGTCAGAGTCAGAGTCAGAGTCAGAGTCAGAGTCAGAGTCAGAGTCAGAGTCAGAGTCAGAGTCAGAGTCAGAGTCAGAGTCAGAGTCAGAGTCAGAGACTGAGACAGAGACAGAGACAGAGGAAGGGGCAGAGGAAGGGGCAGAGACAGAGACAGAGTCAGAGTCAGAGACAGAGACAGAGACAGAGACAGAGGAAGGGGCAGAGGAAGGGGCAGAGACGGAGACAGAGACAGAGACAGAGTCAGAGTCAGAGACAGAGACAGAGACAGAGACAGAGACAGAGACAGAGACAGAGACAGAGACAGAGACAGAGACAGAGACAGAGACAGAGACAGAGACAGAGACAGAGACAGAGACAGAGACAGAGACAGAGTCAGAGTCAGAGACAGAGACAGAAATAGAGACAGAGACAGAAACAGAGACAGAGACAGAGACAGAGACAGAGACAGAGACAGAGACAGAGACAGAGACAGAGACAGAGTCAGAGTCAGAGTCAGAATCAGAGTCAGAGTCAGAGTCAGAGTCAGAGGCTGAGGCACAGTCAGAGTCAGAGTCAGAGTCAGAGTCAGAGTCAGAGTCAGAGTCAGAGACAGAGTCAGAGTCAGAGTCAGAGTCAGAGTCAGAGTCAGAGTCAGAGTCAGAGTCAGAGTCAGAGTCAGAGTCAGAGTCAGAGTCAGAGTCACAGACAGAGACAGAGACAGAGACAGAGTCAGAGTCAGAGTCAGAGTCAGAGTCAGAGTCAGAGTCAGAGTCAGAGTCAGAGTCAGAGTCAGAGTCAGAGTCAGAGTCAGAGACAGAGACAGAGACAGAGGAAGGGGCAGAGGAAGGGGCAGAGACGGAGGCAGAGACAGAGACAGAGTCAGAGTCAGAGTCAGAGTCAGAGACAGAGACAGAGACAGAGACAGAGACAGAGACAGAGACAGAGACAGAGGTAGAGACAGAGACAGAGACAGAGACAGAGACAGAGACAGAGGTAGAGACAGAGACAGAGACAGAGACAGAGACAGAGACAGAGACAGAGACAGAGACATAGACAGAGACAGAGACAGAGACAGAGACA
Organism: Megachile ligniseca; assembly: GCA_945859555.1. Lineage (NCBI taxonomy): Eukaryota > Metazoa > Arthropoda > Insecta > Hymenoptera > Megachilidae > Megachile > Megachile ligniseca. The sequence goes on from CAMAOC010000268.1 coordinate 16,143, forward strand.
GAGACAGAGACAGAGACAGAGACAGAGACAGAGACAGAGACAGAGACAGAGACAGAGACAGAGACAGAGACAGAGACAGAGACAGAGACAGAGTCAGAGTCAGAGTCAGAGTCAGAGTCAGAGTCAGAGTCAGAGTCAGAGACAGAGACAGAGACAGAGGAAGGGGCAGAGGAAGGGGCAGAGACGGAGACAGAGACAGAGACAGAGTCAGAGTCAGAGTCAGAGTCAGAGACAGAGACAGAGACAGAGACAGAGACAGAGACAGAGACAGAGGTAGAGACAGAGACAGAGACAGAGACAGAGACAGAGACAGAGGTAGAGACAGAGACAGAGACAGAGACAGAGACAGAGACAGAGACAGAGACAGAGACAGAGACAGAGACAGAGACAGAGACAGAGACAGAGACAGAGACAGAGACAGAGACAGAGACAGAGACAGAGACAGAGACAGAGACAGAGACAGAGACAGAGACAGAGACAGAGACAGAGACAGAAACAGAGACAGAGACAGAGACAGAGACAGAGACAGAGTCAGAGTCAGAGTCAGAGTCAGAGTCAGAGTCAGAGTCAGAGTCAGAGTCAGAGTCAGAGTCAGAGTCAGAGTCAGAGTCGGAGTCAGAGTCAGAGTCAGAGACTGAGACAGAGACAGAGACAGAGGAAGGGGCAGAGGAAGGGGCAGAGACGGAGACAGAGTCAGAGTCAGAGACAGAGACAGAGACAGAGACAGAGGAAGGGGCAGAGGAAGGGGCAGAGACGGAGACAGAGACAGAGACAGAGTCAGAGTCAGAGACAGAGACAGAGACAGAGACAGAGACAGAGACAGAGACAGAGACAGAGACAGAGACAGAGACAGAGACAGAGACAGAGACAGAGACAGAGACAGAGACAGAGACAGAGACAGAGACAGAGACAGAGACAGAGACAGAGACAGAGACAGAGACAGAGTCAGAGTCAGAGACAGAGACAGAAATAGAGACAGAGACAGAAACAGAGACAGAGACAGAGACAGAGACAGAGACAGAGACAGAGACAGAGACAGAGACAGAGTCAGAGTCAGAGTCAGAATCAGAGTCAGAGTCAGAGTCAGAGTCAGAGGCTGAGGCACAGTCAGAGTCAGAGTCAGAGTCAGAGTCAGAGTCAGAGTCAGAGTCAGAGTCAGAGTCAGAGTCAGAGACTGAGACAGAGACAGAGACAGAGGAAGGGGCAGAGGAAGGGGCAGAGACGGAGACAGAGTCAGAGTCAGAGACAGAGACAGAGACAGAGACAGAGGAAGGGGCAGAGGAAGGGGCAGAGACGGAGACAGAGACAGAGACAGAGTCAGAGTCAGAGACAGAGACAGAGACAGAGACAGAGACAGAGACAGAGACAGAGACAGAGACAGAGACAGAGACAGAGACAGAGACAGAGACAGAGACAGAGACAGAGACAGAGACAGAGACAGAGACAGAGACAGAGACAGAGACAGAGACAGAGACAGAGTCAGAGTCAGAGACAGAGACAGAAATAGAGACAGAGACAGAAACAGAGACAGAGACAGAGACAGAGACAGAGACAGAGACAGAGACAGAGACAGAGACAGAGACAGAGACAGAGACAGAGACAGAGTCAGAGTCAGAGTCAGAATCAGAGTCAGAGTCAGAGTCAGAGTCAGAGGCTGAGGCACAGTCAGAGTCAGAGTCAGAGTCAGAGTCAGAGTCAGAGTCAGAGACAGAGTCAGAGTCAGAGTCAGAGTCAGAGTCAGAGTCAGAGTCAGAGTCAGAGTCAGAGTCAGAGTCAGAGTCAGAGTCACAGACAGAGACAGAGACAGAGTCAGAGTCAGAGTCAGAGTCAGAGTCAGAGTCAGAGTCAGAGTCAGAGTCAGAGTCAGAGTCAGAGTCAGAGTCAGAGTCAGAGTCAGAGTCAGAGTCAGAGTCAGAGTCAGAGTCAGAGTCAGAGTCAGAGTCAGAGTCAGAGTCAGAGTCAGAGTCAGAGTCAGAGACAGAGACAGAGACAGAGACAGAGACAGAGACAGAGACAGAGACAGAGACAGAGACAGAGACAGAGACAGAGGTAGAGACAGAGACAGAGACAGAGACAGAGACAGAGACAGAGACAGAGACAGAGGAAGGGGCAGAGGAAGGGGCAGAGACGGAGACAGAGACAGAGACAGAGACAGAGACAGAGACAGAGACAGAGACAGAAACAGAGACAGAGACAGAGACAGAGACAGAGACAGAGACAGAGACAGAGACAGAGTCAGAGTCAGAGTCAGAGTCAGAGTCAGAGTCAGAGTCAGAGTCAGAGTCAGAGTCAGAGTCAGAGTCAGAGTCAGAGTCAGAGTCAGAGTCAGAGTCAGAGTCAGAGTCAGAGACTGAGACAGAGACAGAGACAGAGGAAGGGGCAGAGGAAGGGGCAGAGACGGAGACAGAGTCAGAGTCAGAGACAGAGACAGAGACAGAGACAGAGGAAGGGGCAGAGGAAGGGGCAGAGACGGAGACAGAGACAGAGACAGAGTCAGAGTCAGAGACAGAGACAGAGACAGAGACAGAGACAGAGACAGAGACAGAGACAGAGACAGAGACAGAGACAGAGACAGAGACAGAGTCAGAGTCAGAGACAGAGACAGAAATAGAGACAGAGACAGAAACAGAGACAGAGACAGAGACAGAGACAGAGACAGAGACAGAGACAGAGACAGAGACAGAGACAGAGTCAGAGTCAGAGTCGGAATCAGAGTCAGAGTCAGAGTCAGAGTCAGAGGCTGAGGCACAGTCAGAGTCAGAGTCAGAGTCAGAGTCAGAGTCAGAGTCAGAGACAGAGTCAGAGTCAGAGTCAGAGTCAGAGTCAGAGTCAGAGTCAGAGTCAGAGTCAGAGTCAGAGTCAGAGTCAGAGTCACAGACAGAGACAGAGACAGAGACAGAGTCAGAGTCAGAGTCAGAGTCAGAGTCAGAGTCAGAGTCAGAGTCAGAGTCAGAGTCAGAGTCAGAGTCAGAGTCAGAGTCAGAGTCAGAGACAGAGACAGAGACAGAGGAAGGGGCAGAGGAAGGGGCAGAGACGGAGACAGAGACAGAGACAGAGTCAGAGTCAGAGTCAGAGTCAGAGACAGAGACAGAGACAGAGACAGAGACAGAGACAGAGACAGAGGTAGAGACAGAGACAGAGACAGAGACAGAGACAGAGACAGAGGTAGAGACAGAGACAGAGACAGAGACAGAGACAGAGACAGAGACAGAGACAGAGACAGAGACAGAGACAGAGACAGAGACAGAGACAGAGACAGAGACAGAGACAGAGACAGAGACAGAGACAGAGACAGAGACAGAGACAGAGACAGAGACAGAGACAGAGACGGAGACGGAGACAGAGACAGAGACAGAGACAGAGACAGAGACAGAGACAGAGTCAGAGTCAGAGTCAGAGACAGAGACAGAGACAGAGACAGAGTCAGAGTCAGAGACAGAGACAGAGACAGAGACAGAGACAGAGACAGAGGTAGAGACAGAGACAGAGACAGAGACAGAGACAGAGACAGAGACAGAGACAGAGACAGAGACAGAGACAGAGTCAGAGTCAGAGTCAGAGGCAGAGACAGAGACAGAGACAGAGACAGAGACAGAGACAGAGACAGAGACAGAGTCAGAGACAGAGACAGAGACAGAGACAGAGACAGAGACAGAGACAGAGACAGAGACAGAGACAGAGTCAGAGTCAGAGTCAGAGTCAGAGACAGAGACAGAGATAGAGACAGAGAGAGAAACAGAGACAGAGACAGAGACAGAGACAGAGACAGAGACAGAGACAGAGACAGAGACAGAGACAGAGACAGAGACAGAGACAGAGACAGAGACAGAGACAGAGACAGAGACAGAGACAGAGACAGAGACAGAGACAGAGACAGAGACAGAGACAGAGACAGAGTCAGAGTCAGAGTCAGAGTCAGAGTCAGAGTCAGAGTCAGAGTCAGAGACAGAGACAGAGACAGAGTCAGAGTCAGAGTCAGAGTCAGAGACAGAGACAGAGATAGAGACAGAGAGAGAAACAGAGACAGAGACAGAGACAGAGACAGAGACAGAGACAGAGACAGAGACAGAGACAGAGACAGAGACAGAAACAGAGACAGAGACAGAGACAGAGACAGAGACAGAGTCAGAGTCAGAGTCAGAGTCAGAGTCAGAGTCAGAGTCAGAGTCAGAGTCAGAGTCAGAGTCAGAGACTGAGACAGAGACAGAGACAGAGGAAGGGGCAGAGGAAGGGGCAGAGACGGAGACAGAGACAGAGACAGAGTCAGAGTCAGAGACAGAGACAGAGACAGAGACAGAGGAAGGGGCAGAGGAAGGGGCAGAGACGGAGACAGAGACAGACACAGAGTCAGAGTCAGAGTCAGAGTCAGAGTCAGAGTCAGAGTCAGAGTCAGAGTCAGAGTCAGAGTCAGAGTCAGAGTCAGAGTCAGAGTCGGAGTCAGAGTCAGAGTCAGAGACTGAGACAGAGACAGAGACAGAGGAAGGGGCAGAGGAAGGGGCAGAGACGGAGACAGAGTCAGAGTCAGAGACAGAGACAGAGACAGAGACAGAGGAAGGGGCAGAGGAAGGGGCAGAGACGGAGACAGAGACAGAGACAGAGTCAGAGTCAGAGACAGAGACAGAGACAGAGACAGAGACAGAGACAGAGACAGAGACAGAGACAGAGACAGAGACAGAGACAGAGACAGAGACAGAGACAGAGACAGAGACAGAGACAGAGACAGAGACAGAGACAGAGACAGAGTCAGAGTCAGAGACAGAGACAGAAATAGAGACAGAGACAGAAACAGAGACAGAGACAGAGACAGAGACAGAGACAGAGACAGAGACAGAGACAGAGACAGAGTCAGAGTCAGAGTCAGAATCAGAGTCAGAGTCAGAGTCAGAGTCAGAGGCTGAGGCACAGTCAGAGTCAGAGTCAGAGTCAGAGTCAGAGTCAGAGTCAGAGTCAGAGTCAGAGTCAGAGTCAGAGACTGAGACAGAGACAGAGACAGAGGAAGGGGCAGAGGAAGGGGCAGAGACGGAGACAGAGTCAGAGTCAGAGACAGAGACAGAGACAGAGACAGAGGAAGGGGCAGAGGAAGGGGCAGAGACGGAGACAGAGACAGAGACAGAGTCAGAGTCAGAGACAGAGACAGAGACAGAGACAGAGACAGAGACAGAGACAGAGACAGAGACAGAGACAGAGACAGAGACAGAGACAGAGACAGAGACAGAGACAGAGACAGAGACAGAGACAGAGACAGAGACAGAGACAGAGACAGAGACAGAGTCAGAGTCAGAGACAGAGACAGAAATAGAGACAGAGACAGAAACAGAGACAGAGACAGAGACAGAGACAGAGACAGAGACAGAGACAGAGACAGAGACAGAGACAGAGACAGAGACAGAGACAGAGTCAGAGTCAGAGTCAGAATCAGAGTCAGAGTCAGAGTCAGAGTCAGAGGCTGAGGCACAGTCAGAGTCAGAGTCAGAGTCAGAGTCAGAGTCAGAGTCAGAGACAGAGTCAGAGTCAGAGTCAGAGTCAGAGTCAGAGTCAGAGTCAGAGTCAGAGTCAGAGTCAGAGTCAGAGTCAGAGTCACAGACAGAGACAGAGACAGAGACAGAGTCAGAGTCAGAGTCAGAGTCAGAGTCAGAGTCAGAGTCAGAGTCAGAGTCAGAGTCAGAGTCAGAGTCAGAGTCAGAGTCAGAGTCAGAGTCAGAGTCAGAGTCAGAGTCAGAGTCAGAGTCAGAGTCAGAGTCAGAGTCAGAGTCAGAGTCAGAGTCAGAGTCAGAGTCAGAGACAGAGACAGAGACAGAGACAGAGACAGAGACAGAGACAGAGACAGAGACAGAGACAGAGACAGAGACAGAGGTAGAGACAGAGACAGAGACAGAGACAGAGACAGAGACAGAGACAGAGACAGAGGAAGGGGCAGAGGAAGGGGCAGAGACGGAGACAGAGACAGAGACAGAGACAGAGACAGAGACAGAGACAGAGACAGAAACAGAGACAGAGACAGAGACAGAGACAGAGACAGAGACAGAGACAGAGACAGAGTCAGAGTCAGAGTCAGAGTCAGAGTCAGAGTCAGAGTCAGAGTCAGAGTCAGAGTCAGAGTCAGAGTCAGAGTCAGAGTCAGAGTCAGAGTCAGAGTCAGAGTCAGAGTCAGAGACTGAGACAGAGACAGAGACAGAGGAAGGGGCAGAGGAAGGGGCAGAGACGGAGACAGAGTCAGAGTCAGAGACAGAGACAGAGACAGAGACAGAGGAAGGGGCAGAGGAAGGGGCAGAGACGGAGACAGAGACAGAGACAGAGTCAGAGTCAGAGACAGAGACAGAGACAGAGACAGAGACAGAGACAGAGACAGAGACAGAGACAGAGACAGAGACAGAGACAGAGACAGAGACAGAGTCAGAGTCAGAGACAGAGACAGAAATAGAGACAGAGACAGAAACAGAGACAGAGACAGAGACAGAGACAGAGACAGAGACAGAGACAGAGACAGAGACAGAGACAGAGTCAGAGTCAGAGTCGGAATCAGAGTCAGAGTCAGAGTCAGAGTCAGAGGCTGAGGCACAGTCAGAGTCAGAGTCAGAGTCAGAGTCAGAGTCAGAGTCAGAGACAGAGTCAGAGTCAGAGTCAGAGTCAGAGTCAGAGTCAGAGTCAGAGTCAGAGTCAGAGTCAGAGTCAGAGTCAGAGTCACAGACAGAGACAGAGACAGAGACAGAGTCAGAGTCAGAGTCAGAGTCAGAGTCAGAGTCAGAGTCAGAGTCAGAGTCAGAGTCAGAGTCAGAGTCAGAGTCAGAGACAGAGACAGAGACAGAGGAAGGGGCAGAGGAAGGGGCAGAGACGGAGACAGAGACAGAGACAGAGTCAGAGTCAGAGTCAGAGTCAGAGACAGAGACAGAGACAGAGACAGAGACAGAGACAGAGACAGAGGTAGAGACAGAGACAGAGACAGAGACAGAGACAGAGACAGAGGTAGAGACAGAGACAGAGACAGAGACAGAGACAGAGACAGAGACAGAGACAGAGACAGAGACAGAGACAGAGACAGAGACAGAGACAGAGACAGAGACAGAGACAGAGACAGAGACAGAGACAGAGACAGAGACAGAGACAGAGACAGAGACAGAGACAGAGACAGAGACGGAGACGGAGACAGAGACAGAGACAGAGACAGAGACAGAGACAGAGACAGAGTCAGAGTCAGAGTCAGAGACAGAGACAGAGACAGAGACAGAGTCAGAGTCAGAGACAGAGACAGAGACAGAGACAGAGACAGAGACAGAGGTAGAGACAGAGACAGAGACAGAGACAGAGACAGAGACAGAGACAGAGACAGAGACAGAGACAGAGACAGAGACAGAGTCAGAGTCAGAGTCAGAGGCAGAGACAGAGACAGAGACAGAGACAGAGACAGAGACAGAGACAGAGACAGAGTCAGAGACAGAGACAGAGACAGAGACAGAGACAGAGACAGAGACAGAGACAGAGACAGAGACAGAGTCAGAGTCAGAGTCAGAGTCAGAGACAGAGACAGAGATAGAGACAGAGAGAGAAACAGAGACAGAGACAGAGACAGAGACAGAGACAGAGACAGAGACAGAGACAGAGACAGAGACAGAGACAGAGACAGAGACAGAGACAGAGACAGAGACAGAGACAGAGACAGAGACAGAGACAGAGACAGAGACAGAGACAGAGACAGAGACAGAGACAGAGACAGAGACAGAGACAGAGACAGAGACAGAGACAGAGACAGAGACAGAGTCAGAGTCAGAGTCAGAGTCAGAGTCAGAGTCAGAGTCAGAGTCAGAGACAGAGACAGAGACAGAGTCAGAGTCAGAGTCAGAGTCAGAGACAGAGACAGAGATAGAGACAGAGAGAGAAACAGAGACAGAGACAGAGACAGAGACAGAGACAGAGACAGAGACAGAGACAGAGACAGAGACAGAGACAGAAACAGAGACAGAGACAGAGACAGAGACAGAGACAGAGTCAGAGTCAGAGTCAGAGTCAGAGTCAGAGTCAGAGTCAGAGTCAGAGTCAGAGTCAGAGTCAGAGACTGAGACAGAGACAGAGACAGAGGAAGGGGCAGAGGAAGGGGCAGAGACGGAGACAGAGACAGAGACAGAGTCAGAGTCAGAGACAGAGACAGAGACAGAGACAGAGGAAGGGGCAGAGGAAGGGGCAGAGACGGAGACAGAGACAGACACAGAGTCAGAGTCAGAGTCAGAGTCAGAGACAGAGACAGAGACAGAGACAGAGACAGAGACAGAGACAGAGACAGAGACAGAGACAGAGACAGAGACAGAGACAGAGACAGAGTCAGAGTCAGAGACAGAGACAGAAATAGAGACAGAGACAAAAACAGAGACAGAGACAGAGACAGAGACAGAGACAGAGACAGAGACAGAGACAGAGACAGAGACAGAGACAGAGACAGAGACAGAGACAGAGTCAGAGTCAGAGTCAGAATCAGAGTCAGAGTCAGAGTCAGAGTCAGAGTCAGAGTCAGAGTCAGAGTCAGAGTCAGAGACAGAGTCAGAGACTGAGACAGAGACAGAGACAGAGGAAGGGGCAGAGGAAGGGGCAGAGACGGAGACAGAGTCAGAGTCAGAGACAGAGACAGAGACAGAGACAGAGGAAGGGGCAGAGGAAGGGGCAGAGACGGAGACAGAGACAGAGACAGAGTCAGAGTCAGAGACAGAGACAGAGACAGAGACAGAGACAGAGACAGAGACAGAGACAGAGACAGAGACAGAGACAGAGACAGAGACAGAGACAGAGACAGAGACAGAGACAGAGACAGAGACAGAGACAGAGACAGAGACAGAGACAGAGACAGAGACAGAGTCAGAGTCAGAGACAGAGACAGAAATAGAGACAGAGACAGAAACAGAGACAGAGACAGAGACAGAGACAGAGACAGAGACAGAGACAGAGACAGAGACAGAGACAGAGTCAGAGTCAGAGTCAGAATCAGAGTCAGAGTCAGAGTCAGAGTCAGAGTCAGAGTCAGAGGCTGAGGCACAGTCAGAGTCAGAGTCAGAGTCAGAGTCAGAGTCAGAGTCAGAGTCAGAGTCAGAGTCAGAGTCAGAGTCAGAGTCAGAGTCAGAGTCAGAGTCAGAGTCACAGACAGAGACAGAGACAGAGACAGAGTCAGAGTCAGAGTCAGAGTCAGAGTCAGAGTCAGAGTCAGAGTCAGAGTCAGAGTCAGAGTCAGAGTCAGAGTCAGAGTCAGAGTCAGAGTCAGAGTCAGAGTCAGAGTCAGAGTCAGAGTCAGAGTCAGAGTCAGAGTCACAGACAGAGACAGAGACAGAGACAGAGTCAGAGTCAGAGTCAGAGTCAGAGTCAGAGTCAGAGTCAGAGTCAGAGTCAGAGTCAGAGTCAGAGTCAGAGTCAGAGTCAGAGTCAGAGACAGAGGAAGGGGCAGAGGAAGGGGCAGAGACGGAGACAGAGACAGAGACAGAGACAGAGACAGAGACAGAGACAGAGACAGAGACAGAGACAGAAACAGAGACAGAGACAGAGACAGAGACAGAGACAGAGTCAGAGTCAGAGTCAGAGTCAGAGTCAGAGTCAGAGTCAGAGTCAGAGTCAGAGTCAGAGTCAGAGTCAGAGTCAGAGTCAGAGTCAGAGTCAGAGTCAGAGTCAGAGTCAGAGACTGAGACAGAGACAGAGACAGAGGAAGGGGCAGAGGAAGGGGCAGAGACGGAGACAGAGTCAGAGTCAGAGACAGAGACAGAGACAGAGACAGAGGAAGGGGCAGAGGATTGGGCAGAGACGGAGACAGAGACAGAGACAGAGTCAGAGTCAGAGACAGAGACAGAGACAGAGACAGAGACAGAGACAGAGACAGAGACAGAGACAGAGACAGAGACAGAGACAGAGACAGAGACAGAGACAGAGACAGAGACAGAGACAGAGACAGAGACAGAGACAGAGACAGAGACAGAGACAGAAACAGAGACAGAGACAGAGACAGAGACAGAGACAGAGACAGAGACAGAGACAGAGACAGAGACAGAGACAGAGACAGAGACAGAGACAGAGACAGAGACAGAGTCAGAGTCAGAGTCAGAATCAGAGTCAGAGTCAGAGTCAGAGTCAGAGGCTGAGGCACAGTCAGAGTCAGAGTCAGAGTCAGAGTCAGAGTCAGAGTCAGAGACAGAGTCAGAGTCAGACTCAGAGTCAGAGTCAGAGTCAGAGTCAGAGTCAGAGTCAGAGTCAGAGTCAGAGTCAGAGTCACAGACAGAGACAGAGACAGAGTCAGAGTCAGAGTCAGAGTCAGAGTCAGAGTCAGAGTCAGAGTCAGAGTCAGAGTCAGAGTCAGAGTCAGAGTCAGAGTCAGAGACAGAGACAGAGACAGAGGAAGGGGCAGAGGAAGGGGCAGAGACGGAGACAGAGACAGAGACAGAGTCAGAGTCAGAGTCAGAGTCAGAGACAGAGACAGAGACAGAGACAGAGACAGAGACAGAGACAGAGGTAGAGACAGAGACAGAGACAGAGACAGAGACAGAGACAGAGGTAGAGACAGAGACAGAGACAGAGACAGAGACAGAGACAGAGACAGAGACAGAGACAGAGACAGAGACAGAGACAGAGACAGAGACAGAGACAGAGACAGAGACAGAGACAGAGACAGAGACAGAGACAGAGACAGAGACAGAGACAGAGACAGAGACAGAGACAGAGACAGAGACAGAGACAGAGACAGAGACAGAGACAGAGTCAGAGTCAGAGTCAGAGACAGAGACAGAGACAGAGACAGAGTCAGAGTCAGAGACAGAGACAGAGACAGAGACAGAGACAGAGACAGAGGTAGAGACAGAGACAGAGACAGAGACAGAGACAGAGACAGAGACAGAGACAGAGACAGAGACAGAGACAGAGTCAGAGTCAGAGTCAGAGGCAGAGACAGAGACAGAGACAGAGACAGAGACAGAGACAGAGACAGAGTCAGAGTCAGAGTCAGAGTCAGAGACAGAGACAGAGATAGAGACAGAGAGAGAAACAGAGACAGAGACAGAGACAGAGACAGAGACAGAGACAGAGACAGAGACAGAGACAGAGACAGAGACAGAGACAGAGACAGAGACAGAGACAGAGACAGAGACAGAGACAGAGACAGAGACAGAGACAGAGACAGAGACAGAGACAGAAACAGAGACAGAGACAGAGACAGAGACAGAGACAGAGTCAGAGTCAGAGTCAGAGTCAGAGTCAGAGTCAGAGTCAGAGTCAGAGTCAGAGTCAGAGTCAGAGTCAGAGACTGAGACAGAGACAGAGACAGAGGAAGGGGCAGAGGAAGGGGCAGAGACGGAGACAGAGACAGAGACAGAGTCAGAGTCAGAGACAGAGACAGAGACAGAGACAGAGGAAGGGGCAGAGGAAGGGGCAGAGACGGAGACAGAGACAGAGACAGAGTCAGAGTAAGAGTCAGAGTCAGAGACAGAGACAGAGACAGAGACAGAGACAGAGACAGAGACAGAGACAGAGACAGAGACAGAGACAGAGACAGAGACAGAGACAGAGACAGAGACAGAGACAGAGACAGAGACAGAGACAGAGACAGAGTCAGAGTCAGAGACAGAGACAGAAATAGAGACAGAGACAAAAACAGAGACAGAGACAGAGACAGAGACAGAGACAGAGACAGAGACAGAGACAGAGACAGAGACAGAGACAGAGACAGAGACAGAGACAGAGACAGAGACAGAGACAGAGACAGAGACAGAGTCAGAGTCAGAGTCAGAATCAGAGTCAGAGTCAGAGTCAGAGTCAGAGTCAGAGTCAGAGTCAGAGTCAGAGTCAGAGACAGAGACAGAGACAGAGACAGAGGAAGGGGCAGAGGAAGGGGCAGAGACGGAGACAGAGACAGAGACAGAGTCAGAGTCAGAGACAGAGACAGAGAGAGAGACAGAGACAGAGTCAGAGTCAGAGTCAGAGACAGAGACAGAGACAGAGACAGAGTCAGAGTCAGAGACAGAGACAGAGACAGAGACAGAGACAGAGACAGAGTCAGAGTCAGAGTCAGAGACAGAGACAGAGACAGAGACAGAGTCAGAGTCAGAGACAGAGACAGAGACAGAGACAGAGACAGAGACAGAGACAGAGGTAGAGACAGAGACAGAGACAGAGACAGAGACAGAGACAGAGACAGAGACAGAGACAGAGACAGAGACAGAGACAGAGACAGAGACAGAGTCAAAGTCAGAGTCAGAGTCAGAGACAGAGACAGAGACAGAGACAGAGACAGAGACAGAGACAGAGACAGAGACAGAGACAGAGACAGAGACAGAGACAGAGACAGAGACAGAGACAGAGACAGAGACAGAGACAGAGACAGAGACAGAGACAGAGACAGAGACAGAGACAGAGACAGAGACAGAGACAGAGACAGAGACAGAGACAGAGACAGAAACAGAGACAGAGACAGAGACAGAGACAGAGACAGAGACAGAGTCAGAGTCAGAGTCAGAGTCAGAGTCAGAGTCGGAGTCAGAGTCAGAGTCAGAGTCAGAGTCAGAGTCAGAGACTGAGACAGAGACAGAGACAGAGGAAGGGGCAGAGGAAGGGGCAGAGACGGAGACAGAGACAGAGACAGAGTCAGAGTCAGAGGCAGAGACAGAGACAGAGACAGAGGAAGGGGCAGAGGAAGGGGCAGAGACGGAGACAGAGACAGAGACAGAGTCAGAGTCAGAGTCAGAGTCAGAGACAGAGACAGAGACAGAGACAGAGACAGAGACAGAGACAGAGACAGAGACAGAGACAGAGACAGAGACAGAGACAGAGACAGAGACAGAGACAGAGACAGAGACAGAGACAGAGACAGAGTCAGAGTCAGAGACAGAGACAGAAATAGAGACAGAGACAAAAACAGAGACAGAGACAGAGACAGAGACAGAGACAGAGACAGAGACAGAGACAGAGACAGAGACAGAGACAGAGACAGAGACAGAGACAGAGACAGAGACAGAGACAGAGACAGAGTCAGAGTCAGAGTCAGAATCAGAGTCAGAGTCAGAGTCAGAGTCAGAGTCAGAGTCAGAGTCAGAGTCAGAGTCAGAGTCAGAGACAGAGACAGAGACTGAGACAGAGGAAGGGGCAGAGGAAGGGGCAGAGACGGAGACAGAGACAGAGACAGAGTCAGAGTCAGAGACAGAGACAGAGAGAGAGAGAGAGACAGAGACAGAGTCAGAGTCAGAGTCAGAGACAGAGACAGAGACAGAGACAGAGTCAGAGTCAGAGACAGAGACAGAGACAGAGACAGAGACAGAGACAGAGTCAGAGTCAGAGTCAGAGACAGAGACAGAGACAGAGACAGAGTCAGAGTCAGAGACAGAGACAGAGACAGAGACAGAGACAGAGACAGAGACAGAGGTAGAGACAGAGACAGAGACAGAGACAGAGACAGAGACAGAGACAGAGACAGAGACAGAGACAGAGACAGAGACAGAGACAGAGACAGAGACAGAGACAGAGACAGAGACAGAGACAGAGACAGAGACAGAGACAGAGTCAGAGTCAGAGTCAGAGTCAGAGACAGAGACAGAGACAGAGACAGAGTCAGAGTCAGAGACAGAGACAGAGACAGAGACAGAGACAGAGTCAGAGTCAGAGTCAGAGTCAGAGACTGAGACAGAGACAGAGACAGAGGAAGGGGCAGAGGAAGGGGCAGAGACGGAGACAGAGACAGAGACAGAGTCAGAGTCAGAGACAGAGACAGAGACAGAGACAGAGGAAGGGGCAGAGGAAGGGGCAGAGACGGAGACAGAGACAGAGACAGAGTCAGAGTCAGAGTCAGAGTCAGAGACAGAGACAGAGACAGAGACAGAGACAGAGACAGAGACAGAGACAGAGACAGAGACAGAGACAGAGACAGAGTCAGAGTCAGAGACAGAGACAGAAATAGAGACAGAGACAGAAACAGAGACAGAGACAGAGACAGAGACAGAGACAGAGACAGAGACAGAGACAGAGACAGAGACAGAGACAGAGTCAGAGTCAGAGTCAGAGTCAGAGTCAGAGTCAGAGTCAGAGTCAGAGTCAGAGTCAGAGTCAGAGTCAGAGTCAGAGTCAGAGTCACAGACAGAGACAGAGACAGAGACAGACGAAGGGGCAGAGGAAGGGGCAGAGACGGAGACAGAGACAGAGACAGGGTCAGAGTCAGAGTCAGAGTCAGAGACAGAGACAGAGTCAGAGTCAGAGACAGAGACAGAAATAGAGACAGAGACAGAAACAGAGACAGAGACAGAGACAGAGACAGAGACAGAGACAGAGACAGAGACAGAGACAGAGACAGAGACAGAGTCAGAGTCAGAGTCAGAATCAGAGTCAGAGTCAGAGTCAGAGTCAGAGTCAGAGTCAGAGTCAGAGTCAGAGTCAGAGTCAGAGTCAGAGTCAGAGTCAGAGTCAGAGTCACAGACAGAGACAGAGACAGAGTCAGAGTCAGAGTCAGAGTCAGAGTCAGAGTCAGAGTCAGAGTCAGAGTCAGAGTCAGAGTCAGAGTCAGAGTCAGAGTCAGAGTCAGAGTCAGAGTCAGAGTCAGAGTCAGAGACAGAGACAGAGACAGAGGAAGGGGCAGAGGAAGGGGCAGAGACGGAGACAGAGACAGAGACAGAGTCAGAGTCAGAGTCAGAGTCAGAGACAGAGACAGAGACAGAGACAGAGACAGAGACAGAGGTAGAGACAGAGACAGAGACAGAGACAGAGACAGAGACAGAGGTAGAGACAGAGACAGAGACAGAGACAGAGACAGAGACAGAGACAGAGACAGAGACAGAGACAGAGACAGAGACAGAGACAGAGACAGAGACAGAGACAGAGACAGAGACAGAGACAGAGACAGAGACAGAGACAGAGACAGAGACAGAGACAGAGACAGAGACAGAGACAGAGTCAGAGTCAGAGTCAGAGACAGAGACAGAGACAGAGACAGAGTCAGAGTCAGAGACAGAGACAGAGACAGAGACAGAGACAGAGACAGAGGTAGAGACAGAGACAGAGACAGAGACAGAGACAGAGACAGAGACAGAGACAGAGACAGAGACAGAGACAGAGTCAGAGTCAGAGTCAGAGGCAGAGACAGAGACAGAGACAGAGACAGAGACAGAGACAGAGACAGAGTCAGAGTCAGAGTCAGAGTCAGAGTCAGAGACAGAGACAGAGATAGAGACAGAGAGAGAAACAGAGACAGAGACAGAGACAGAGACAGAGACAGAGACAGAGACAGAGACAGAGACAGAGACAGAGACAGAGACAGAGACAGAGACAGAGACAGAGACAGAGACAGAGACAGAGACAGAGACAGAGACAGAGACAGAGACAGAGACAGAGACAGAGACAGAGACAGAGACAGAAACAGAGACAGAGACAGAGACAGAGACAGAGACAGAGTCAGAGTCAGAGTCAGAGTCAGAGTCAGAGTCAGAGTCAGAGTCAGAGTCAGAGTCAGAGTCAGAGTCAGAGACTGAGACAGAGACAGAGACAGAGGAAGGGGCAGAGGAAGGGGCAGAGACGGAGACAGAGACAGAGACAGAGTCAGAGTCAGAGACAGAGACAGAGACAGAGACAGAGGAAGGGGCAGAGGAAGGGGCAGAGACGGAGACAGAGACAGAGACAGAGTCAGAGTAAGAGTCAGAGTCAGAGACAGAGACAGAGACAGAGACAGAGACAGAGACAGAGACAGAGACAGAGACAGAGACAGAGACAGAGACAGAGACAGAGACAGAGACAGAGACAGAGACAGAGACAGAGACAGAGACAGAGACAGAGACAGAGACAGAGACAGAGACAGAGTCAGAGTCAGAGACAGAGACAGAAATAGAGACAGAGACAAAAACAGAGACAGAGACAGAGACAGAGACAGAGACAGAGACAGAGACAGAGACAGAGACAGAGACAGAGACAGAGACAGAGACAGAGACAGAGACAGAGACAGAGACAGAGACAGAGACAGAGTCAGAGTCAGAGTCAGAGTCAGAGTCAGAGTCAGAGTCAGAGTCAGAGTCAGAGACAGAGACAGAGACAGAGACAGAGGAAGGGGCAGAGGAAGGGGCAGAGACGGAGACAGAGACAGAGACAGAGTCAGAGTCAGAGACAGAGACAGAGAGAGAGACAGAGACAGAGTCAGAGTCAGAGTCAGAGACAGAGACAGAGACAGAGACAGAGTCAGAGTCAGAGACAGAGACAGAGACAGAGACAGAGACAGAGACAGAGTCAGAGTCAGAGTCAGAGACAGAGACAGAGACAGAGACAGAGTCAGAGTCAGAGACAGAGACAGAGACAGAGACAGAGACAGAGACAGAGACAGAGGTAGAGACAGAGACAGAGACAGAGACAGAGACAGAGACAGAGACAGAGACAGAGACAGAGACAGAGACAGAGACAGAGTCAGAGTCAGAGTCAGAGTCAGAGACAGAGACAGAGACAGAGACAGAGACAGAGACAGAGACAGAGACAGAGACAGAGACAGAGTCAGAGACAGAGACAGATGCAGAGGCTGAGGCACAGTCAGAGTCAGAGTCAGAGTCAGAGTCAGAGTCAGAGTCAGAGACAGAGACAGAGACAGAGACAGAGTCAGAGTCAGAGACAGAGACAGATGCAGAGGCTGAGGCACAGTCAGAGTCAGAGTCAGAGTCAGAGTCAGAGTCAGAGTCAGAGTCAGAGTCAGAGTCAGAGTCAGAGTCAGAGTCAGAGTCAGAGTCAGAGTCAGAGTCAGAGTCAGAGTCAGAGACAGAGACAGAGACAGAGACAGAGACAGAGACAGAGACAGAGACAGAGACAGAGACAGAGGTAGAGACAGAGACAGAGACAGAGACAGAGACAGAGACAGAGACAGAGACAGAGGAAGGGGCAGAGGAAGGGGCAGAGACGGAGACAGAGACAGAGACAGAGACAGAGACAGAGACAGAGACAGAGACAGAGACAGAGACAGAGACAGAGACAGAAACAGAGACAGAGACAGAGACAGAGACAGAGACAGAGTCAGAGTCAGAGTCAGAGTCAGAGTCAGAGTCAGAGTCAGAGTCAGAGTCAGAGTCAGAGTCAGAGTCAGAGTCAGAGTCAGAGTCAGAGTCAGAGTCAGAGTCAGAGACAGAGACAGAGACAGAGACAGAGACAGAGTCAGAGACAGAGACAGATGCAGAGGCTGAGGCACAGTCAGAGTCAGAGTCAGAGTCAGAGTCAGAGTCAGAGTCAGAGACAGAGACAGAGACAGAGACAGAGTCAGAGTCAGAGTCAGAGACAGAGACAGAGACAGAGACAGAGACAGAGACAGAGACAGAGACAGAGACAGAGACAGAGACAGAGACAGAGACAGAGACAGAGACAGAGACAGAGACAGAGACAGAGTCAGAGACAGAGACAGAGACAGAGACAGAGACAGAGACAGAGACAGAGACAGAGACAGAGACAGAGTCAGAGTCAGAGTCAGAGTCAGAGACAGAGACAGAGATAGAGACAGAGAGAGAAACAGAGACAGAGACAGAGACAGAGACAGAGACAGAGACAGAGACAGAGACAGAGACAGAGACAGAGACAGAGACAGAGACAGAGACAGAGACAGAGACAGAGACAGAGACAGAGACAGAGACAGAGACAGAGACAGAGACAGAGACAGAGACAGAGACAGAGACAGAGACAGAGACAGAGACAGAGACAGAGACAGAGACAGAGACAGAGACAGAGACAGAGACAGAGACAGAAACAGAGACAGAGACAGAGACAGAGACAGAGACAGAGACAGAGTCAGAGTCAGAGTCAGAGTCAGAGTCAGAGTCAGAGTCAGAGTCAGAGTCAGAGTCAGAGTCAGAGTCAGAGACTGAGACAGAGACAGAGACAGAGGAAGGGGCAGAGGAAGGGGCAGAGACGGAGACAGAGACAGAGACAGAGTCAGAGTCAGAGACAGAGACAGAGACAGAGACAGAGGAAGGGGCAGAGGAAGGGGCAGAGACGGAGACAGAGACAGAGACAGAGTCAGAGTCAGAGTCAGAGTCAGAGACAGAGACAGAGACAGAGACAGAGACAGAGACAGAGACAGAGACAGAGACAGAGACAGAGACAGAGACAGAGACAGAGACAGAGACAGAGACAGAGACAGAGACAGAGACAGAGTCAGAGTCAGAGACAGAGACAGAAATAGAGACAGAGACAAAAACAGAGACAGAGACAGAGACAGAGACAGAGACAGAGACAGAGACAGAGACAGAGACAGAGACAGAGACAGAGACAGAGACAGAGTCAGAGTCAGAGTCAGAATCAGAGTCAGAGTCAGAGTCAGAGTCAGAGTCAGAGTCAGAGTCAGAGTCAGAGTCAGAGACAGAGACAGAGACTGAGACAGAGGAAGGGGCAGAGGAAGGGGCAGAGACGGAGACAGAGACAGAGACAGAGTCAGAGTCAGAGACAGAGACAGAGAGAGAGAGAGAGACAGAGACAGAGTCAGAGTCAGAGTCAGAGACAGAGACAGAGACAGAGACAGAGTCAGAGTCAGAGACAGAGACAGAGACAGAGACAGAGACAGAGACAGAGTCAGAGTCAGAGTCAGAGACAGAGACAGAGACAGAGACAGAGTCAGAGTCAGAGACAGAGACAGAGACAGAGACAGAGACAGAGACAGAGACAGAGACAGAGGTAGAGACAGAGACAGAGACAGAGACAGAGACAGAGACAGAGACAGAGACAGAGACAGAGACAGAGACAGAGACAGAGACAGAGACAGAGACAGAGACAGAGACAGAGACAGAGACAGAGACAGAGACAGAGTCAGAGTCAGAGTCAAAGTCAGAGACGGAGACAGAGACAGAGACAGAGACAGAGACAGAGACAGAGACAGAGACAGAGACAGAGACAGAGACAGAGTCAGAGACA
>CAMAOC010000268.1:40000-42500 GCA_945859555.1 Megachile ligniseca
GACAGAGAGAGAGACAGAGACAGAGTCAGAGTCAGAGTCAGAGACAGAGACAGAGACAGAGACAGAGTCAGAGTCAGAGACAGAGACAGAGACAGAGACAGAGACAGAGACAGAGTCAGAGTCAGAGTCAGAGACAGAGACAGAGACAGAGACAGAGTCAGAGTCAGAGACAGAGACAGAGACAGAGACAGAGACAGAGACAGAGACAGAGGTAGAGACAGAGACAGAGACAGAGACAGAGACAGAGACAGAGACAGAGACAGAGACAGAGACAGAGACAGAGACAGAGTCAGAGTCAGAGTCAGAGTCAGAGACAGAGACAGAGACAGAGACAGAGACAGAGACAGAGACAGAGACAGAGACAGAGACAGAGTCAGAGACAGATGCAGAGGCTGAGGCACAGTCAGAGTCAGAGTCAGAGTCAGAGTCAGAGTCAGAGTCAGAGACAGAGACAGAGACAGAGACAGAGTCAGAGTCAGAGACAGAGACAGATGCAGAGGCTGAGGCACAGTCAGAGTCAGAGTCAGAGTCAGAGTCAGAGTCAGAGTCAGAGTCAGAGTCAGAGTCAGAGTCAGAGTCAGAGTCAGAGTCAGAGTCAGAGTCAGAGTCAGAGTCAGAGTCAGAGTCAGAGACAGAGACAGAGACAGAGACAGAGACAGAGACAGAGACAGAGACAGAGACAGAGACAGAGGTAGAGACAGAGACAGAGACAGAGACAGAGACAGAGACAGAGACAGAGACAGAGGAAGGGGCAGAGGAAGGGGCAGAGACGGAGACAGAGACAGAGACAGAGACAGAGACAGAGACAGAGACAGAGACAGAGACAGAGACAGAGACAGAGACAGAGACAGAAACAGAGACAGAGACAGAGACAGAGACAGAGACAGAGTCAGAGTCAGAGTCAGAGTCAGAGTCAGAGTCAGAGTCAGAGTCAGAGTCAGAGTCAGAGTCAGAGTCAGAGTCAGAGTCAGAGTCAGAGTCAGAGTCAGAGACAGAGACAGAGACAGAGACAGAGACAGAGTCAGAGACAGAGACAGATGCAGAGGCTGAGGCACAGTCAGAGTCAGAGTCAGAGTCAGAGTCAGAGTCAGAGTCAGAGACAGAGACAGAGACAGAGACAGAGTCAGAGTCAGAGTCAGAGACAGAGACAGAGACAGAGACAGAGACAGAGACAGAGACAGAGACAGAGACAGAGACAGAGACAGAGACAGAGACAGAGACAGAGACAGAGACAGAGACAGAGTCAGAGACAGAGACAGAGACAGAGACAGAGACAGAGACAGAGACAGAGACAGAGACAGAGACAGAGTCAGAGTCAGAGTCAGAGTCAGAGACAGAGACAGAGATAGAGACAGAGAGAGAAACAGAGACAGAGACAGAGACAGAGACAGAGACAGAGACAGAGACAGAGACAGAGACAGAGACAGAGACAGAGACAGAGACAGAGACAGAGACAGAGACAGAGACAGAGACAGAGACAGAGACAGAGACAGAGACAGAGACAGAGACAGAGACAGAGACAGAGACAGAGACAGAGACAGAGACAGAGACAGAGACAGAGACAGAAACAGAGACAGAGACAGAGACAGAGACAGAGACAGAGACAGAGTCAGAGTCAGAGTCAGAGTCAGAGTCAGAGTCAGAGTCAGAGTCAGAGTCAGAGTCAGAGTCAGAGTCAGAGACTGAGACAGAGACAGAGACAGAGGAAGGGGCAGAGGAAGGGGCAGAGACGGAGACAGAGACAGAGACAGAGTCAGAGTCAGAGACAGAGACAGAGACAGAGACAGAGGAAGGGGCAGAGGAAGGGGCAGAGACGGAGACAGAGACAGAGACAGAGTCAGAGTCAGAGTCAGAGTCAGAGACAGAGACAGAGACAGAGACAGAGACAGAGACAGAGACAGAGACAGAGACAGAGACAGAGACAGAGACAGAGACAGAGACAGAGACAGAGACAGAGACAGAGACAGAGACAGAGTCAGAGTCAGAGACAGAGACAGAAATAGAGACAGAGACAAAAACAGAGACAGAGACAGAGACAGAGACAGAGACAGAGACAGAGACAGAGACAGAGACAGAGACAGAGACAGAGACAGAGACAGAGACAGAGTCAGAGTCAGAGTCAGAATCAGAGTCAGAGTCAGAGTCAGAGTCAGAGTCAGAGTCAGAGTCAGAGTCAGAGTCAGAGACAGAGACAGAGACTGAGACAGAGGAAGGGGCAGAGGAAGGGGCAGAGACGGAGACAGAGACAGAGACAGAGTCAGAGTCAGAGACAGAGACAGAGAGAGAGAGAGAGACAGAGACAGAGTCAGAGTCAGAGTCAGAGACAGAGACAGAGACAGAGACAGAGTCAGAGTCAGAGACAGAGACAGAGACAGAGACAGAGACAGAGACAGAGTCAGAGTCAGAGTCAGAGACAGAGACAGAGACAGAGACAGAGTCAGAGTCAGAGACAGAGACAGAGACAGAGACAGAGACAGAGACAGAGACAGAGACAGAGGTA
>CAMAOC010000268.1:50000-57500 GCA_945859555.1 Megachile ligniseca
GAGACAGAGACAAAAACAGAGACAGAGACAGAGACAGAGACAGAGACAGAGACAGAGACAGAGACAGAGACAGAGACAGAGACAGAGACAGAGACAGAGACAGAGACAGAGACAGAGTCAGAGTCAGAGTCAGAATCAGAGTCAGAGTCAGAGTCAGAGTCAGAGTCAGAGTCAGAGTCAGAGTCAGAGTCAGAGACAGAGTCAGAGACTGAGACAGAGACAGAGACAGAGGAAGGGGCAGAGGAAGGGGCAGAGACGGAGACAGAGTCAGAGTCAGAGACAGAGACAGAGACAGAGACAGAGGAAGGGGCAGAGGAAGGGGCAGAGACGGAGACAGAGACAGAGACAGAGTCAGAGTCAGAGACAGAGACAGAGACAGAGACAGAGACAGAGACAGAGACAGAGACAGAGACAGAGACAGAGACAGAGACAGAGACAGAGACAGAGACAGAGACAGAGACAGAGACAGAGACAGAGACAGAGACAGAGACAGAGACAGAGACAGAGACAGAGACAGAGACAGAGTCAGAGTCAGAGACAGAGACAGAAATAGAGACAGAGACAGAAACAGAGACAGAGACAGAGACAGAGACAGAGACAGAGACAGAGACAGAGACAGAGACAGAGACAGAGTCAGAGTCAGAGTCAGAATCAGAGTCAGAGTCAGAGTCAGAGTCAGAGTCAGAGTCAGAGTCAGAGGCTGAGGCACAGTCAGAGTCAGAGTCAGAGTCAGAGTCAGAGTCAGAGTCAGAGTCAGAGTCAGAGTCAGAGTCAGAGTCAGAGTCAGAGTCAGAGTCAGAGTCAGAGTCACAGACAGAGACAGAGACAGAGACAGAGTCAGATTCAGAGTCAGAGTCAGAGTCAGAGTCAGAGTCAGAGTCAGAGTCAGAGTCAGAGTCAGAGTCAGAGTCAGAGTCAGAGTCAGAGTCAGAGTCAGAGTCAGAGTCAGAGTCAGAGTCAGAGTCAGAGTCAGAGACAGAGACAGAGACAGAGACAGAGACAGAGACAGAGACAGAGACAGAGACAGAGGTAGAGACAGAGACAGAGACAGAGACAGAGACAGAGACAGAGACAGAGACAGAGACAGAGACAGAGACAGAGGAAGGGGCAGAGGAAGGGGCAGAGACGGAGACAGAGACAGAGACAGAGACAGAGACAGAGACAGAGACAGAGACAGAGACAGAAACAGAGACAGAGACAGAGACAGAGACAGAGACAGAGTCAGAGTCAGAGTCAGAGTCAGAGTCAGAGTCAGAGTCAGAGTCAGAGTCAGAGTCAGAGTCAGAGTCAGAGTCAGAGTCAGAGTCAGAGTCAGAGTCAGAGACTGAGACAGAGACAGAGACAGAGGAAGGGGCAGAGGAAGGGGCAGAGACGGAGACAGAGTCAGAGTCAGAGACAGAGACAGAGACAGAGACAGAAAGGGGCAGAGGAAGGGGCAGAGACGGAGACAGAGACAGAGACAGAGTCAGAGTCAGAGACAGAGACAGAGACAGAGACAGAGACAGAGACAGAGACAGAGACAGAGACAGAGACAGAGACAGAGACAGAGACAGAGACAGAGACAGAGACAGAGACAGAGACAGAGACAGAGACAGAGACAGAGACAGAAACAGAGACAGAGACAGAGACAGAGACAGAGACAGAGACAGAGACAGAGACAGAGACAGAGACAGAGACAGAGACAGAGACAGAGACAGAGACAGAGTCAGAGTCAGAGTCAGAATCAGAGTCAGAGTCAGAGTCAGAGTCAGAGGCTGAGGCACAGTCAGAGTCAGAGTCAGAGTCAGAGTCAGAGTCAGAGTCAGAGACAGAGTCAGAGTCAGACTCAGAGTCAGAGTCAGAGTCAGAGTCAGAGTCAGAGTCAGAGTCAGAGTCAGAGTCAGAGTCACAGACAGAGACAGAGACAGAGTCAGAGTCAGAGTCAGAGTCAGAGTCAGAGTCAGAGTCAGAGTCAGAGTCAGAGTCAGAGTCAGAGTCAGAGTCAGAGTCAGAGACAGAGACAGAGACAGAGGAAGGGGCAGAGGAAGGGGCAGAGACGGAGACAGAGACAGAGACAGAGTCAGAGTCAGAGTCAGAGTCAGAGACAGAGACAGAGACAGAGACAGAGACAGAGACAGAGACAGAGGTAGAGACAGAGACAGAGACAGAGACAGAGACAGAGACAGAGGTAGAGACAGAGACAGAGACAGAGACAGAGACAGAGACAGAGACAGAGACAGAGACAGAGACAGAGACAGAGACAGAGACAGAGACAGAGACAGAGACAGAGACAGAGACAGAGACAGAGACAGAGACAGAGACAGAGACAGAGACAGAGTCAGAGTCAGAGTCAGAGACAGAGACAGAGACAGAGACAGAGTCAGAGTCAGAGACAGAGACAGAGACAGAGACAGAGACAGAGACAGAGGTAGAGACAGAGACAGAGACAGAGACAGAGACAGAGACAGAGACAGAGACAGAGGCAGAGACAGAGACAGAGTCAGAGTCAGAGTCAGAGGCAGAGACAGAGACAGAGACAGAGACAGAGACAGAGACAGAGACAGAGTCAGAGTCAGAGTCAGAGTCAGAGACAGAGACAGAGATAGAGACAGAGAGAGAAACAGAGACAGAGACAGAGACAGAGACAGAGACAGAGACAGAGACAGAGACAGAGACAGAGACAGAGACAGAGACAGAGACAGAGACAGAGACAGAGACAGAGACAGAGACAGAGACAGAGACAGAGACAGAGACAGAGACAGAGACAGAGACAGAGACAGAAACAGAGACAGAGACAGAGACAGAGACAGAGACAGAGTCAGAGTCAGAGTCAGAGTCAGAGTCAGAGTCAGAGTCAGAGTCAGAGTCAGAGTCAGAGTCAGAGTCAGAGACTGAGACAGAGACAGAGACAGAGGAAGGGGCAGAGGAAGGGGCAGAGACGGAGACAGAGACAGAGACAGAGTCAGAGTCAGAGACAGAGACAGAGACAGAGACAGAGGAAGGGGCAGAGGAAGGGGCAGAGACGGAGACAGAGACAGAGTCAGAGTCAGAGTCAGAGACAGAGACAGAGACAGAGACAGAGACAGAGACAGAGACAGAGGTAGAGACAGAGACAGAGACAGAGACAGAGACAGAGACAGAGGTAGAGACAGAGACAGAGACAGAGACAGAGACAGAGACAGAGACAGAGACAGAGACAGAGACAGAGACAGAGACAGAGACAGAGACAGAGACAGAGACAGAGTCAGAGTCAGAGTCAGAGTCAGAGTCAGAGTCAGAGTCAGAGACAGAGACAGAGACAGAGGAAGGGGCAGAGGAAGGGACAGAGACAGAGACAGAGACAGAGACAGAGACAGAGACAGAGACAGAGACAGAGACAGAGACAGAGACAGAGACAGAGACAGAGACAGAGACAGAGACAGAAACAGAGACAGAGACAGAGACAGAGACAGAGACAGAGACAGAGACAGAGACAGAGACAGAGACAGAGACAGAGACAGAGACAGAGACAGAGACAGAGTCAGAGTCAGAGTCAGAATCAGAGTCAGAGTCAGAGTCAGAGTCAGAGGCTGAGGCACAGTCAGAGTCAGAGTCAGAGTCAGAGTCAGAGTCAGAGTCAGAGACAGAGTCAGAGTCAGACTCAGAGTCTGAGTCAGAGTCAGAGTCAGAGTCAGAGTCAGAGTCAGAGTCAGAGTCAGAGTCACAGACAGAGACAGAGACAGAGTCAGAGTCAGAGTCAGAGTCAGAGTCAGAGTCAGAGTCAGAGTCAGAGTCAGAGTCAGAGTCAGAGTCAGAGTCAGAGTCAGAGACAGAGACAGAGACAGAGGAAGGGGCAGAGGAAGGGGCAGAGACGGAGACAGAGACAGAGACAGAGTCAGAGTCAGAGTCAGAGTCAGAGACAGAGACAGAGACAGAGACAGAGACAGAGACAGAGACAGAGGTAGAGACAGAGACAGAGACAGAGACAGAGACAGAGACAGAGGTAGAGACAGAGACAGAGACAGAGACAGAGACAGAGACAGAGACAGAGACAGAGACAGAGACAGAGACAGAGACAGAGACAGAGACAGAGACAGAGACAGAGACAGAGACAGAGACAGAGACAGAGACAGAGACAGAGACAGAGTCAGAGTCAGAGTCAGAGACAGAGACAGAGACAGAGACAGAGTCAGAGTCAGAGACAGAGACAGAGACAGAGACAGAGACAGAGACAGAGGTAGAGACAGAGACAGAGACAGAGACAGAGACAGAGACAGAGACAGAGACAGAGGCAGAGACAGAGACAGAGTCAGAGTCAGAGTCAGAGGCAGAGACAGAGACAGAGACAGAGACAGAGACAGAGACAGAGACAGAGTCAGAGTCAGAGTCAGAGTCAGAGACAGAGACAGAGATAGAGACAGAGAGAGAAACAGAGACAGAGACAGAGACAGAGACAGAGACAGAGACAGAGACAGAGACAGAGACAGAGACAGAGACAGAGACAGAGACAGAGACAGAGACAGAGACAGAGACAGAGACAGAGACAGAGACAGAGACAGAGACAGAGACAGAGACAGAGACAGAGACAGAAACAGAGACAGAGACAGAGACAGAGACAGAGACAGAGTCAGAGTCAGAGTCAGAGTCAGAGTCAGAGTCAGAGTCAGAGTCAGAGTCAGAGTCAGAGTCAGAGTCAGAGACTGAGACAGAGACAGAGACAGAGGAAGGGGCAGAGGAAGGGGCAGAGACGGAGACAGAGACAGAGACAGAGTCAGAGTCAGAGACAGAGACAGAGACAGAGACAGAGGAAGGGGCAGAGGAAGGGGCAGAGACGGAGACAGAGACAGAGACAGAGTCAGAGTAAGAGTCAGAGTCAGAGACAGAGACAGAGACAGAGACAGAGACAGAGACAGAGACAGAGACAGAGACAGAGACAGAGACAGAGACAGAGACAGAGACAGAGACAGAGACAGAGACAGAGACAGAGACAGAGACAGAGACAGAGTCAGAGTCAGAGACAGAGACAGAAATAGAGACAGAGACAAAAACAGAGACAGAGACAGAGACAGAGACAGAGACAGAGACAGAGACAGAGACAGAGACAGAGACAGAGACAGAGACAGAGACAGAGACAGAGACAGAGACAGAGACAGAGACAGAGACAGAGTCAGAGTCAGAGTCAGAATCAGAGTCAGAGTCAGAGTCAGAGTCAGAGTCAGAGTCAGAGACAGAGACAGAGACAGAGACAGAGGAAGGGGCAGAGGAAGGGGCAGAGACGGAGACAGAGACAGAGACAGAGTCAGAGTCAGAGACAGAGACAGAGAGAGAGACAGAGACAGAGTCAGAGTCAGAGTCAGAGACAGAGACAGAGACAGAGACAGAGTCAGAGTCAGAGACAGAGACAGAGACAGAGACAGAGACAGAGACAGAGTCAGAGTCAGAGTCAGAGACAGAGACAGAGACAGAGACAGAGTCAGAGTCAGAGACAGAGACAGAGACAGAGACAGAGACAGAGACAGAGGTAGAGACAGAGACAGAGACAGAGACAGAGACAGAGACAGAGACAGAGACAGAGACAGAGGAAGGGGCAGAGGAAGGGGCAGAGACGGAGACAGAGACAGAGACAGAGACAGAGACAGAGACAGAGACAGAGACAGAGACAGAGACAGAGACAGAGACAGAGACAGAAACAGAGACAGAGACAGAGACAGAGACAGAGACAGAGTCAGAGTCAGAGTCAGAGTCAGAGTCAGAGTCAGAGTCAGAGTCAGAGTCAGAGTCAGAGTCAGAGTCAGAGTCAGAGTCAGAGTCAGAGTCAGAGTCAGAGACTGAGACAGAGACAGAGACAGAGGAAGGGGCAGAGGAAGGGGCAGAGACGGAGACAGAGTCAGAGTCAGAGACAGAGACAGAGACAGAGACAGAGGAAGGGGCAGAGGAAGGGGCAGAGACGGAGACAGAGACAGAGACAGAGTCAGAGTCAGAGACAGAGACAGAGACAGAGACAGAGACAGAGACAGAGACAGAGACAGAGACAGAGACAGAGACAGAGACAGAGACAGAGACAGAGACAGAGACAGAGACAGAGTCAGAGACAGAGACAGAGACAGAGACAGAGACAGAGACAGAGACAGAGACAGAGACAGAGACAGAGTCAGAGTCAGAGTCAGAGTCAGAGACAGAGACAGAGATAGAGACAGAGAGAGAAACAGAGACAGAGACAGAGACAGAGACAGAGACAGAGACAGAGACAGAGACAGAGACAGAGACAGAGACAGAGACAGAGACAGAGACAGAGACAGAGACAGAGACAGAGACAGAGACAGAGACAGAGACAGAGACAGAGACAGAGACAGAGACAGAGACAGAGACAGAGACAGAGACAGAGACAGAGACAGAGACAGAGACAGAGACAGAAACAGAGACAGAGACAGAGACAGAGACAGAGACAGAGACAGAGTCAGAGTCAGAGTCAGAGTCAGAGTCAGAGTCAGAGTCAGAGTCAGAGTCAGAGTCAGAGTCAGAGTCAGAGACTGAGACAGAGACAGAGACAGAGGAAGGGGCAGAGGAAGGGGCAGAGACGGAGACAGAGACAGAGACAGAGTCAGAGTCAGAGACAGAGACAGAGACAGAGACAGAGGAAGGGGCAGAGGAAGGGGCAGAGACGGAGACAGAGACAGAGACAGAGTCAGAGTCAGAGTCAGAGTCAGAGACAGAGACAGAGACAGAGACAGAGACAGAGACAGAGACAGAGACAGAGACAGAGACAGAGACAGAGACAGAGACAGAGACAGAGACAGAGACAGAGACAGAGACAGAGACAGAGTCAGAGTCAGAGACAGAGACAGAAATAGAGACAGAGACAAAAACAGAGACAGAGACAGAGACAGAGACAGAGACAGAGACAGAGACAGAGACAGAGACAGAGACAGAGACAGAGACAGAGACAGAGACAGAGACAGAGTCAGAGTCAGAGTCAGAATCAGAGTCAGAGTCAGAGTCAGAGTCAGAGTCAGAGTCAGAGTCAGAGTCAGAGTCAGAGACAGAGACAGAGACTGAGACAGAGGAAGGGGCAGAGGAAGGGGCAGAGACGGAGACAGAGACAGAGACAGAGTCAGAGTCAGAGACAGAGACAGAGAGAGAGAGAGAGACAGAGACAGAGTCAGAGTCAGAGTCAGAGACAGAGACAGAGACAGAGACAGAGTCAGAGTCAGAGACAGAGACAGAGACAGAGACAGAGACAGAGACAGAGTCAGAGTCAGAGTCAGAGACAGAGACAGAGACAGAGACAGAGTCAGAGTCAGAGACAGAGACAGAGACAGAGACAGAGACAGAGACAGAGACAGAGGTAGAGACAGAGACAGAGACAGAGACAGAGACAGAGACAGAGACAGAGACAGAGACAGAGACAGAGACAGAGACAGAGACAGAGACAGAGACAGAGACAGAGACAGAGACAGAGACAGAGACAGAGACAGAGACAGAGTCAGAGTCAGAGTCAAAGTCAGAGACGGAGACAGAGACAGAGACAGAGACAGAGACAGA
>CAMAOC010000268.1:65000-74361 GCA_945859555.1 Megachile ligniseca
AATAGAGACAGAGACAGAAACAGAGACAGAGACAGAGACAGAGACAGAGACAGAGACAGAGACAGAGACAGAGACAGAGACAGAGACAGAGACAGAGACAGAGACAGAGACAGAGACAGAGACAGAGACAGAGACAGAGACAGAGACAGAGACAGAGACAGAGACAGAGACAGAGACAGAGACAGAGACAGAGACAGAGTCAGAGTCAGAGTCAGAATCAGAGTCAGAGTCAGAGTCAGAGTCAGAGTCAGAGTCAGAGTCAGAGTCAGAGTCAGTGTCAGAGTCAGAGTCAGAGACAGAGACAGAGACAGAGACAGAGACAGAGTCAGAGTCAGAGACAGAGACAGAGAGAGAGACAGAGACAGAGTCAGAGTCAGAGTCAGAGACAGAGACAGAGACAGAGACAGAGTCAGAGTCAGAGACAGAGACAGAGACAGAGACAGAGACAGAGACAGAGACAGAGTCAGAGTCAGAGTCAGAGACAGAGACAGAGACAGAGACAGAGTCAGAGTCAGAGACAGAGACAGAGACAGAGACAGAGACAGAGACAGAGGTAGAGACAGAGACAGAGACAGAGACAGAGACAGAGACAGAGACAGAGACAGAGACAGAGACAGAGACAGAGACAGAGACAGAGTCAGAGTCAGAGTCAGAGTCAGAGACAGAGACAGAGACAGAGACAGAGACAGAAACAGAGACAGAGACAGAGACAGAGTCAGAGACAGAGACAGATGCAGATGCAGAGGCTGAGGCACAGTCAGAGTCAGAGTCAGAGTCAGAGTCAGAGTCAGAGTCAGAGTCAGAGTCAGAGTCAGAGTCAGAGACAGAGACAGAGACAGAGACAGAGACAGAGACAGAGACAGAGACAGAGACAGAGGTAGAGACAGAGACAGAGACAGAGACAGAGACAGAGACAGAGACAGAGACAGAGACAGAGACAGAGACAGAGACAGAGACAGAGACAGAGACAGAGACAGAGACAGAGACAGAGACAGAGACAGAGACAGAGACAGAGACAGAGACAGAGACAGAGACAGAGACAGAGACAGAGACAGAGACAGAGACAGAGACAGAGACAGAGACAGAGACAGAGACAGAGACAGAGACAGAGACAGAGACAGAGACAGAGACAGAGTCAGAGTCAGAGTCAGAGTCAGAGACAGAGACAGAGACAGAGACAGAGACAGAGACAGAGACAGAGACAGAGACAGAGACAGAGACAGAGACAGAGACAGAGACAGAGACAGAGACAGAGACAGAGACAGAGACAGAGACAGAGACAGAGACAGAGACAGAGACAGAGACAGAGACAGAGACAGAGACAGAGTCAGAGTCAGAGTCAGAATCAGAGTCAGAGTCAGAGTCAGAGTCAGAGTCAGAGTCAGAGTCAGAGTCAGAGTCAGAGTCAGAGTCAGAGTCAGAGTCAGAGTCACAGACAGAGACAGAGACAGAGACAGAGTCAGAGTCAGAGTCAGAGTCAGAGTCAGAGTCAGAGTCAGAGTCAGAGTCAGAGTCAGAGTCAGAGTCAGAGACAGAGACAGAGACAGAGGAAGGGGCAGAGGAAGGGGCAGAGACGGAGACAGAGACAGAGACAGAGTCAGAGTCAGAGTCAGAGTCAGAGACAGAGACAGAGACAGAGACAGAGACAGAGACAGAGACAGAGGTAGAGACAGAGACAGAGACAGAGACAGAGACAGAGACAGAGGTAGAGACAGAGACAGAGACAGAGACAGAGACAGAGACAGAGACAGAGACAGAGACAGAGACAGAGACAGAGACAGAGACAGAGACAGAGACAGAGACAGAGACAGAGACAGAGACAGAGACAGAGACAGAGACAGAGACAGAGACAGAGACAGAGACAGAGACAGAGACAGAGACAGAGACAGAGACAGAGACAGAGACAGAGACAGAGACAGAGACAGAGACAGAGACAGAGACAGAGACAGAGACAGAGACAGAGACAGAGACAGAGTCAGAGTCAGAGTCAGAGACAGAGACAGAGACAGAGACAGAGTCAGAGTCAGAGTCAGAGTCAGAGTCAGAGTCAGAGTCAGAGTCAGAGTCAGAGTCAGAGTCAGAGTCAGAGTCAGAGACTGAGACAGAGACAGAGACAGAGGAAGGGGCAGAGGAAGGGGCAGAGACGGAGACAGAGACAGAGACAGAGTCAGAGTCAGAGACAGAGACAGAGACAGAGACAGAGGAAGGGGCAGAGGAAGGGGCAGAGACGGAGACAGAGACAGAGACAGAGTCAGAGTCAGAGTCAGAGTCAGAGACAGAGACAGAGACAGAGACAGAGACAGAGACAGAGACAGAGACAGAGACAGAGACAGAGACAGAGACAGAGACAGAGACAGAGACAGAGACAGAGACAGAGTCAGAGTCAGAGACAGAGACAGAAATAGAGACAGAGACAAAAACAGAGACAGAGACAGAGACAGAGACAGAGACAGAGACAGAGACAGAGACAGAGACAGAGACAGAGACAGAGACAGAGACAGAGACAGAGACAGAGACAGAGACAGAGACAGAGACAGAGTCAGAGTCAGAGTCAGAATCAGAGTCAGAGTCAGAGTCAGAGTCAGAGTCAGAGTCAGAGTCAGAGTCAGAGTCAGAGACAGAGACAGAGACAGAGACAGAGGAAGGGGCAGAGGAAGGGGCAGAGACGGAGACAGAGACAGAGACAGAGTCAGAGTCAGAGACAGAGACAGAGAGAGAGAGAGAGACAGAGACAGAGTCAGAGTCAGAGTCAGAGACAGAGACAGAGACAGAGACAGAGTCAGAGTCAGAGACAGAGACAGAGACAGAGACAGAGACAGAGACAGAGTCAGAGTCAGAGTCAGAGACAGAGACAGAGACAGAGACAGAGTCAGAGTCAGAGACAGAGACAGAGACAGAGACAGAGACAGAGACAGAGACAGAGACAGAGGTAGAGACAGAGACAGAGACAGAGACAGAGACAGAGACAGAGACAGAGACAGAGACAGAGACAGAGACAGAGACAGAGACAGAGACAGAGACAGAGACAGAGACAGAGTCAGAGTCAGAGTCAGAGTCAGAGACAGAGACAGAGACAGAGACAGAGACAGAGACAGAGACAGAGACAGAGACAGAGTCAGAGACAGAGACAGATGCAGAGGCTGAGGCTGAGGCACAGTCAGAGTCAGAGTCAGAGTCAGAGTCAGAGTCAGAGTCAGAGTCAGAGACAGAGACAGAGACAGAGACAGAGACAGAGTCAGAGTCAGAGACAGAGACAGATGCAGAGGCTGAGGCACAGTCAGAGTCAGAGTCAGAGTCAGAGTCAGAGTCAGAGTCAGAGTCAGAGACAGAGACAGAGACAGAGACAGAGTCAGAGTCAGAGACAGAGACAGAGACAGAGACAGAGACAGAGTCAGAGTCAGAGTCAGAGTCAGAGACTGAGACAGAGACAGAGACAGAGGAAGGGGCAGAGGAAGGGGCAGAGACGGAGACAGAGACAGAGACAGAGTCAGAGTCAGAGACAGAGACAGAGACAGAGACAGAGGAAGGGGCAGAGGAAGGGGCAGAGACGGAGACAGAGACAGAGACAGAGTCAGAGTCAGAGTCAGAGTCAGAGACAGAGACAGAGACAGAGACAGAGACAGAGACAGAGACAGAGACAGAGACAGAGACAGAGACAGAGACAGAGACAGAGACAGAGACAGAGACAGAGACAGAGACAGAGACAGAGACAGAGACAGAGACAGAGACAGAGACAGAGACAGAGACAGAGACAGAGACAGAGACAGAGACAGAGTCAGAGACAGAGACAGATGCAGAGGCTGAGGCACAGTCAGAGTCAGAGTCAGAGTCAGAGTCAGAGTCAGAGTCAGAGACAGAGACAGAGACAGAGACAGAGACAGAGACAGAGACAGAGACAGAGACAGAGACAGAGACAGAGACAGAGACAGAGACAGAGACAGAGGTAGAGACAGAGACAGAGACAGAGACAGAGACAGAGACAGAGACAGAGACAGAGACAGAGACAGAGGAAGGGGCAGAGGAAGGGGCAGAGACGGAGACAGAGACAGAGACAGAGTCAGAGTCAGAGTCAGAGTCAGAGACAGAGACAGAGACAGAGACAGAGACAGAGACAGAGACAGAGCCAGAGACAGAGACAGAGACAGAGACAGAGACAGAGACAGAGACAGAGACAGAGTCAGAGTCAGAGACAGAGACAGAGACAGAGACAGAGACAGAGACAGAGACAGAGACAGAGACAGAGACAGAGTCAGAGTCAGAGTCAGAGTCAGAGACAGAGACAGAGATAGAGACAGAGAGAGAGAAACAGAGACAGAGACAGAGACAGAGACAGAGACAGAGACAGAGACAGAGACAGAGACAGAGACAGAGACAGAGACAGAGACAGAGACAGAGACAGAGACAGAGACAGAGACAGAGACAGAGACAGAGACAGAGACAGAGACAGAGACAGAGACAGAGACAGAGACAGAGACAGAGACAGAGACAGAGACAGAGACAGAGACAGAGACAGAGACAGAGACAGAGACAGAGACAGAGACAGAGACAGAGACAGAGACAGAGACAGAGACAGAGACAGAGACAGAGACAGAGACAGAAACAGAGACAGAGACAGAGACAGAGACAGAGACAGAGACAGAGTCAGAGTCAGAGTCAGAGTCAGAGTCAGAGTCAGAGTCAGAGTCAGAGTCAGAGTCAGAGTCAGAGTCAGAGTCAGAGTCAGAGTCAGAGTCAGAGTCAGAGTCAGAGTCAGAGTCAGAGTCAGAGACTGAGACAGAGACAGAGACAGAGGAAGGGGCAGAGGAAGGGGCAGAGACGGAGACAGAGTCAGAGTCAGAGACAGAGACAGAGACAGAGACAGAGGAAGGGGCAGAGGAAGGGGCAGAGACGGAGACAGAGACAGAGACAGAGTCAGAGTCAGAGACAGAGACAGAGACAGAGACAGAGACAGAGACAGAGACAGAGACAGAGACAGAGACAGAGACAGAGACAGAGACAGAGACAGAGACAGAGACAGAGACAGAGACAGAGACAGAGACAGAGACAGAGACAGAGACAGAGACAGAGACAGAGACAGAGACAGAGTCAGAGTCAGAGACAGAGACAGAAATAGAGACAGAGACAGAAACAGAGACAGAGACAGAGACAGAGACAGAGACAGAGACAGAGACAGAGACAGAGACAGAGACAGAGACAGAGACAGAGACAGAGACAGAGACAGAGTCAGAGTCAGAGTCAGAATCAGAGTCAGAGTCAGAGTCAGAGTCAGAGGCTGAGGCACAGTCAGAGTCAGAGTCAGAGTCAGAGTCAGAGTCAGAGTCAGAGACAGAGTCAGAGTCAGAGTCAGAGTCAGAGTCAGAGTCAGAGTCAGAGTCAGAGTCAGAGTCAGAGTCAGAGTCAGAGTCACAGACAGAGACAGAGACAGAGACAGAGTCAGAGTCAGAGTCAGAGTCAGAGTCAGAGTCAGAGTCAGAGTCAGAGTCAGAGTCAGAGTCAGAGTCAGAGTCAGAGTCAGAGTCAGAGTCAGAGTCAGAGTCAGAGTCAGAGTCAGAGTCAGAGTCAGAGTCAGAGACAGAGACAGAGACAGAGACAGAGACAGAGACAGAGACAGAGACAGAGACAGAGACAGAGGTAGAGACAGAGACAGAGACAGAGACAGAGACAGAGACAGAGACAGAGACAGAGGAAGGGGCAGAGGAAGGGGCAGAGACGGAGACAGAGACAGAGACAGAGTCAGAGTCAGAGACAGAGACAGAGAGAGAGACAGAGACAGAGTCAGAGTCAGAGTCAGAGACAGAGACAGAGACAGAGACAGAGTCAGAGTCAGAGTCAGAGACAGAGACAGAGACAGAGACAGAGACAGAGACAGAGTCAGAGTCAGAGTCAGAGACAGAGACAGAGACAGAGTCAGAGTCAGAGTCAGAGTCAGAGTCAGAGTCAGAGTCAGAGTCAGAGTCAGAGTCAGAGTCAGAGTCAGAGTCACAGACAGAGACAGAGACAGAGACAGAGTCAGAGTCAGAGTCAGAGTCAGAGTCAGAGTCAGAGTCAGAGTCAGAGTCAGAGTCATAGTCAGAGTCAGAGTCAGAGTCAGAGTCAGAGTCAGAGTCAGAGTCAGAGACAGAGACAGAGAGAGAGACAGAGACAGAGTCAGAGTCAGAGTCAGAGACAGAGACAGAGACAGAGACAGAGTCAGAGTCAGAGTCAGAGACAGAGACAGAGACAGAGACAGAGACAGAGACAGAGTCAGAGTCAGAGTCAGAGACAGAGACAGAGACAGAGACAGAGTCAGAGTCAGAGACAGAGACAGAGACAGAGACAGAGACAGAGACAGAGACAGAGGTAGAGACAGAGACAGAGACAGAGACAGAGACAGAGACAGAGACAGAGACAGAGACAGAGACAGAGACAGAAACAGAGACAGAGTCAGAGTCAGAGTCAGAGTCAGAGACAGAGACAGAGACAGAGACAGAGACAGAGACAGAGACAGAGGTAGAGACAGAGTCAGAGTCAGAGACAGAGACAGAGACAGAGACAGAGTCAGAGACAGAGACAGAGACAGAGACAGAGACAGAGACAGAGACAGAGACAGAGACAGAGGTAGAGACAGAGACAGAGACAGAGACAGAGACAGAGACAGAGACAGAGACAGAGACAGAGACAGAGACAGAGTCAGAGTCAGAGTCAGAGTCAGAGACAGAGACAGAGACAGAGACAGAGACAGAGACAGAGACAGAGACAGAGACAGAGACAGAGACAGAGACAGAGACAGAGACAGAGACACAGACAGAGACAGAGACAGAAACAGAGACAGAGACAGAGACAGAGACAGAGACAGAGACAGAGACAGAGACAGAGACAGAGACAGAGACAGAGACAGAGACAGAGGTAGAGACAGAGACAGAGACAGAGACAGAGACAGAGACAGAGACAGAGACAGAGACAGAGACAGAGGAAGGGGCAGAGGAAGGGGCAGAGACGGAGACAGAGACAGAGTCAGAGTCAGAGTCAGAGTCAGAGTCAGAGACAGAGACAGAGACAGAGACAGAGACAGAGTCAGAGTCAGAGTCAGAGACAGAGACAGAGACAGAGACAGAGACAGAGTCAGAGTCAGAGACAGAGACAGAGACAGAGGAAGGGGCAGAGGAAGGGGCAGAGACAGAGACAGAGACAGAGTTGAGTCAGAGTCAGAATCAGAGTCAGAGTCAGAGTCAGAGTCAGAGGCTGAGGCACAGTCAGAGTCAGAGTCAGAGTCAGAGTCAGAGTCAGAGTCAGAGTCAGAGTCAGAGTCAGAGTCAGAGTCAGAGTCAGAGTCAGAGTCAGAGTCAGAGTCAGAGTCAGAGTCAGAGTCAGAGTCAGAGTCAGAGTCAGAGACAGAGACAGAGACAGAGACAGAGGCAGAGACAGAGACAGAGACAGAGACAGAGACAGAGACAGAGACAGAGACAGAGACAGAGACAGAGACAGAGACAGAGACAGAGACAGAGGTAGAGACAGAGACAGAGACAGAGACAGAGACAGAGACAGAGACAGAGACAGAGACAGAGGAAGGTGCAGAGGAAGGGGCAGAGACGGAGACAGAGACAGAGTCAGAGTCAGAGTCAGAGTCAGAGTCAGAGACAGAGACAGAGACAGAGACAGAGACAGAGTCAGAGTCAGAGTCAGAGACAGAGACAGAGACAGAGACAGAGTCAGAGTCAGAGACAGAGACAGAGACAGAGACAGAGACAGAGACAGAGACAGAGGTAGAGACAGAGACAGAGACAGAGACAGAGACAGAGACAGAGACAGAGACAGAGACAGAGACAGAGACAGAAACAGAGACAGAGTCAGAGTCAGAGTCAGAGTCAGAGACAGAGACAGAGACAGAGACAGAGACAGAGACAGAGACAGAGGTAGAGACAGAGTCAGAGTCAGAGACAGAGACAGAGACAGAGACAGAGACAGAGACAGAGACAGAGACAGAGACAGAGACAGAGACAGAGACAGAGACAGAGACAGAGACAGAGGTAGAGACAGAGACAGAGACAGAGACAGAGACAGAGACAGAGACAGAGACAGAGACAGAGACAGAGGAAGGGGCAGAGGAAGGGGCAGAGACGGAGACAGAGACAGAGACAGAGACAGAGACAGAGACAGAGACAGAGACAGAGGTAGAGTCAGAGTCAGTGTCAGAGTCAGAGTCAGAGACAGAGACAGAGACAGAGTCAGAGTCAGAGTCAGAGTCAGAGTCAGAGTCAGAGTCAGAGTCAGAGTCAGAGTCAGAGACAGAGACAGAGACAGAGACAGAGACAGAGACAGAGACAGAGACAGAGACAGAGACAGAGGTAGAGACAGAGACAGAGACAGAGACAGAGACAGAGACAGAGACAGAGACAGAGTCAGAGTCAGAGTCAGAGTCAGAGTCAGAGTCAGAGTCAGAGTCAGAGTCAGAGTCAGAGTCAGAGTCAGAGTCAGAGACAGAGACAGAGACAGAGACAGAGACAGAGACAGAGGTAGAGACAGAGACAGAGACAGAGACAGAGACAGAGACAGAGACAGAGACAGAGGAAGGGGCAGAGGAAGGGGCAGAGACAGAGACAGAGACAGAGTCAGAGTCAGAGTCAGAATCAGAGTCAGAGTCAGAGTCAGAGTCAGAGGCTGAGGCACAGTCAGAGTCAGAGTCAGAGTCAGAGTCAGAGTCAGAGTCAGAGTCAGAGTCAGAGTCAGAGTCAGAGTCAGAGTCAGAGTCAGAGTCAGAGTCAGAGTCAGAGTCAGAGTCAGAGTCAGAGTCAGAGTCAGAGTCAGAGTCAGAGACAGAGACAGAGACAGAGACAGAGACAGAGACAGAGACAGAGACAGAGACAGAGACAGAGACAGAGACAGAGACAGAGACAGAGACAGAGACAGAGGTAGAGACAGAGACAGAGACAGAGACAGAGACAGAGACAGAGACAGAGACAGAGACAGAGGAAGGGGCAGAGGAAGGGGCAGAGACGGAGACAGAGACAGAGTCAGAGTCAGAGTCAGAGTCAGAGTCAGAGACAGAGACAGAGACAGAGACAGAGACAGAGACAGAGACAGAGACAGAGACAGAGACAGAGACAGAGACAGAGACAGAGGTAGAGACAGAGACAGAGACAGAGACAGAGACAGAGACAGAGACAGAGACAGAGACAGAGACAGAGACAGAGACAGAGACAGAGACAGAAACAGAGACAGAGACAGAGACAGAGACAGAGACAGAGTCAGAGTCAGAGTCAGAGTCAGAGTCAGAGTCAGAGTCAGAGTCAGAGTCAGAGTCAAGTCAGAGTCAGAGTCAGAGTCAGAGTCAGAGACAGAGACAGAGACAGAGACAGAGACAGAGACAGAGACAGAGACAGAG
>CAMAOC010000269.1:0-72693 GCA_945859555.1 Megachile ligniseca
ATTATCCTTATTCTATTCTTACTATCCGTATTACTCTTCTCTTTATCCTTATAACTATTAGTATTATCCTTATTACGATTATTATTATCGCTATAACTATTATTATTAACCTTATTACTATTATTACTAGCACTATAACAATTATTATTATCCTTATTACTATTATTATTATCGCTATGACTGTTATTATTATCCTTATTCTATTATTACTATCCCTATTACTCCTGTCTATATCCTTATAACTATTATTATTATGCTTATTACTATTATTACTAGCACTATAACTATTATTATTATCCTTATTACTGTTATTATTACCGCTATGACTGTTATTATTATCCTTATTCTATTATTACTATCCTTATTATTCCTGTCTCTATCCTTATAACTATTATTATTATGCTTATTACTATTATTATTAGCACTATAACTATTATTATTATCCTTATTGCTATTATTATTATCGCTATGACTGTTATTATTATACTTATTCTATTATTACTATCCCTATTACTCTTGTCTTTATCCTTATAACTATTATTATTATCCTTATTACTATTATTATCGCTATGACTGTTATTATTATCCTTATTCTATTATTACTATCCCTATTACTCTTGTCTTTATCCTTATAACTATTATTATTTCCCTGATTACTATTATTATTATCGCTATAACTGTTATTATTATCCTTATTACTAGTATTATTAGCACTATAACTATTATGTTTATCATTATTACTATTATTTTTCGCACTATAACTATTATTATTATCCTTATTACTATTATTATTATCGCTATAACTATTATTATTATCCTTATCACTATTATTCCTAGCACTATAACTATTATGTTTATCCTTATTACTATTATTATTATTGCTATAACTGTTATTATTATCCTTATTACTATTATTATTAGCAATATAGCTATTATTATTATCTTTATTACTATTATTATCGCTATGACTGTTATTATTATCCTTACTCTAATATTACTATCCCTATTACTCTTGTCTCTATCCTTATAACTATTATTATAAACCTTATTACTATTATTACTAGCACTATAACTATTATTATTATCCTTATTGCTATTATTATTATCGCTATGACTGTTATTATTATACTTACTCTATTATTACTATCCCTATTACTCTTGCCTTTATCCTTATAACTATTATTATTTCCCTTATTACTATTATTATTATCATTATAACTGTTATTATTATCCTTATTACTAGTATTATTATCTCTATAACTATTATTGTTATCCTCATTACTATTATTATTATCGCTATGACTGTTATTATTGTCCTTATTCTATTATTACTATCCCTATTACTCTTGTCTTTATCCTTATAACTATTATTATTATCCTTATTACTATTATTATTATCGCTATAACTATTATTATTATCGCTATGACTATTCTTATTATCGCTAAGACTGTTATTATTATCCTTATTGTATTATTACTATACCTATTACTCTTGTCTTTATCCTTATAACTATTATTATTTCCCTTATTGCTATTATTATTATCGCTATAACTATTATTATTATCCTTATTACTATTATTACTAGCACTATAACTATTATTATTATCCTTATTACTGTTATTATTACCGCTATGACTGTTATTTTTATACTTATTCTATTATTACTATCCCTATTACTCTTGTCTCTATCCTTATAACTATTATTATTATGCTTATTACTATTATTATTATCCTTATTACTATTATTATTATCGCTATGATTGTTATTATTATCCTTATTCTATTATTTCTATCCCTATTACTCTTGTCTTTATCGTTATAACTATTATTATTTCCCTTATTACTATTATT
Organism: Megachile ligniseca; assembly: GCA_945859555.1. Taxonomy (NCBI): domain Eukaryota; kingdom Metazoa; phylum Arthropoda; class Insecta; order Hymenoptera; family Megachilidae; genus Megachile; species Megachile ligniseca. The sequence continues at coordinate 1,853 of CAMAOC010000269.1, forward strand.
ATTATTGCTATAACTGTTATTATTATCCTTATTACTATTATTATTAGCACTATAGCTATTATTATTAACCTTATTACTATTATTATCGCTATGACTGTTATTATTATCCTTATTCTTTTATTACTATCCCTATTACTCCTGTCTCTATCCTTATAACAATTATTATTATCCTTATTCTATTATTACTATCCCTATTACTCCTGTCTCTATCCTTATAACTATTATTATTATGCTTATTACTATTATTATTAGCACTATAACTATTATTATTATCCTTATTGCTATTATTATTATCGCTATGACTGTTATTATTATACTTATTCTATTATTACTATCCCTATTACTCTTGTCTTAATCCTTATAACTATTATTATTATCCTTATTACTATTATTATTATCGCTATAACTATTATTATTATCGCTATGACTGTTATTATTATCCTTATTCTATTATTATTTCCCTTATTCTATTATTATTTCCCTTATTACTATTATTATTATCGCTATAACTATTATTATTATCCTTATTGTATTATTAATATCCCTATTACTCTTGTCTTTATCCTTACAACTATTATTATTATCGCTATAACTATTATTATTATCCTTATTACTATTATTATCGCTATGACTGTTATTATTATCCTTATTCTATTATTACTTTCCCTATTACTCTTGTCTTTATGCTTATAACTATTATTATAAACCTTATTACTATTATTACTAGCACTATAACTATTATTATTATCCTTATTACTATTATTATTATCGCCATAACTATTATTATTATCGCTATGACTGTTATTATTATCCTTATTCTATTATTACTATCCCTATTACTCTTTTCTTTATCCTTATAACTATTATTATTATCGCTATAACTATTATTATTATCGCTATGACTGTTATTATTAACCTTATTGTATTATTGCTATACCTATTACTCTTGTCTTTATCCTTATAACTATTATTATTTCCCTTATTGCTATTATTATTATCGCTATAACTATTATTATTATCCTCATTACTATTATTACTAGCACTATAACTATTATTATTATCCTTAGTACTGTTATTATTACCGCTATGACTGTTATTATTATACTTATTGTATTATTACTATCCCTATTACTCTTGTCTCTATCCTTATAACTATTATTATTATGCTTATTACTATTATTATTAGCACTATAACTATTATTATTATCCTTATTACTATTATTATTATCGCTATGACTGTCATTATTATACTTATTCTATTATTCCCCTTCCTATTAGTCTGGTCTTTATCCTTATAACTATGATTATCGCTATAACAATTATTATTATCGCTATGACTGTTATTATTATCCTTATTCTATTATTATTTCCCTTATTACTAGTATTATTATCTCTATAACTATTATTGTTAATATCATTACTATTATTATTATCGCTATGACTGTTATTATTATCCTTATTCTATTATTACTATCCCTATCACTCTTGTCTTTATCCTTATAACTATTATTATTATCCTTATTGCTATTATTATTATCGCTATGACTGTTATTATTATACTTATTCTATTATTACTATCCCTATTACTCTTGTCTTTATCCTTATAACTATTATTATTATCCTTATTACTATTATTATCGCTATGACTGTTATTATTATCCTTATTCTATTATTACTATCCCTATTACTCTTGTCTTTATCCTTATAACTATTATTATTTCCCTGATTACTATTATTATTATCGCTATAACTGTTATTATTATCCTTATTACTAGTATTATTAGCACTATAACTATTATGTTTATCATTATTACTATTATTTTTCGCACTATAACTATTATTATTATCCTTATTACTATTATTATTATCGCTATAAACTATTATTATTATCCTTATCACTATTATTCCTAGCACTATAACTATTATGTTTATCCTTATTACTATTATTATTATTGCTATAACTGTTATTATTATCCTTATTACTATTATTATTAGCAATATAGCTATTATTATTATCTTTATTACTATTATTATCGCTATGACTGTTATTATTATCCTTACTCTAATATTACTATCCCTATTACTCTTGTCTCTATCCTTATAACTATTATTATAAACCTTATTACTATTATTACTAGCACTATAACTATTATTATTATCCTTATTGCTATTATTATTATCGCTATGACTGTTATTATTATACTTACTCTATTATTACTATCCCTATTACTCTTGCCTTTATCCTTATAACTATTATTATTTCCCTTATTACTATTATTATTATCATTATAACTGTTATTATTATCCTTATTACTAGTATTATTATCTCTATAACTATTATTGTTATCCTCATTACTATTATTATTATCGCTATGACTGTTATTATTGTCCTTATTCTATTATTACTATCCCTATTACTCTTGTCTTTATCCTTATAACTATTATTATTATCCTTATTACTATTATTATTATCGCTATAACTATTATTATTATCGCTATGACTATTCTTATTATCGCTAAGACTGTTATTATTATCCTTATTGTATTATTACTATACCTATTACTCTTGTCTTTATCCTTATAACTATTATTATTTCCCTTATTGCTATTATTATTATCGCTATAACTATTATTATTATCCTTATTACTATTATTACTAGCACTATAACTATTATTATTATCCTTATTACTGTTATTATTACCGCTATGACTGTTATTTTTATACTTATTCTATTATTACTATCCCTATTACTCTTGTCTCTATCCTTATAACTATTATTATTATGCTTATTACTATTATTATTATCCTTATTACTATTATTATTATCGCTATGATTGTTATTATTATCCTTATTCTATTATTTCTATCCCTATTACTCTTGTCTTTATCGTTATAACTATTATTATTTCCCTTATTACTATTATTATTATTGCTATAACTGTTATTATTATCCTTATTACTATTATTATTAGCACTATAGCTATTATTATTAACCTTATTACTATTATTATCGCTATGACTGTTATTATTATCCTTATTCTTTTATTACTATCCCTATTACTCCTGTCTCTATCCTTATAACAATTATTATTATCCTTATTCTATTATTACTATCCCTATTACTCCTGTCTCTATCCTTATAACTATTATTATTATGCTTATTACTATTATTATTAGCACTATAACTATTATTATTATCCTTATTGCTATTATTATTATCGCTATGACTGTTATTATTATACTTATTCTATTATTACTATCCCTATTACTCTTGTCTTTATCCTTATAACTATTATTATTATCCTTATTACTATTATTATTATCGCTATAACTATTATTATTATCGCTATGACTGTTATTATTATCCTTATTCTATTATTATTTCCCTTATTCTATTATTATTTCCCTTATTACTATTATTATTATCGCTATAACTATTATTATTATCCTTATTGTATTATTAATATCCCTATTACTCTTGTCTTTATCCTTACAACTATTATTATTATCGCTATAACTATTATTATTATCCTTATTACTATTATTATCGCTATGACTGTTATTATTATCCTTATTCTATTATTACTTTCCCTATTACTCTTGTCTTTATGCTTATAACTATTATTATAAACCTTATTACTATTATTACTAGCACTATAACTATTATTATTATCCTTATTACTATTATTATTATCGCCATAACTATTATTATTATCGCTATGACTGTTATTATTATCCTTATTCTATTATTACTATCCCTATTACTCTTTTCTTTATCCTTATAACTATTATTATTATCGCTATAACTATTATTATTATCGCTATGACTGTTATTATTAACCTTATTGTATTATTGCTATACCTATTACTCTTGTCTTTATCCTTATAACTATTATTATTTCCCTTATTGCTATTATTATTATCGCTATAACTATTATTATTATCCTCATTACTATTATTACTAGCACTATAACTATTATTATTATCCTTAGTACTGTTATTATTACCGCTATGACTGTTATTATTATACTTATTGTATTATTACTATCCCTATTACTCTTGTCTCTATCCTTATAACTATTATTATTATGCTTATTACTATTATTATTAGCACTATAACTATTATTATTATCCTTATTACTATTATTATTATCGCTATGACTGTCATTATTATACTTATTCTATTATTCCCCTTCCTATTAGTCTGGTCTTTATCCTTATAACTATGATTATCGCTATAACAATTATTATTATCGCTATGACTGTTATTATTATCCTTATTCTATTATTATTTCCCTTATTACTAGTATTATTATCTCTATAACTATTATTGTTAATATCATTACTATTATTATTATCGCTATGACTGTTATTATTATCCTTATTCTATTATTACTATCCCTATCACTCTTGTCTTTATCCTTATAACTATTATTATTATCCTTATTACTATTATTATTATCGCTATAACTATTATTATTATCGCTATGATTGTTATTATTATCCTCATTCTACTATTACTATCCCTATTCCCCTTCTCTTTATCCTTATAACTATTAGCATTATCCTTATTATTATTATTATTATTATTAGCGCTATACTGATATTATTGGCCTTGTTCTGTTATTACTATCCCAATACCTCTTGTCTTTATCCTTATAACTATTATTATTATCATTATGATTATTATTATTATTATCGCTATAACTGTTATTATTATCCTTATTACTATTATTATTATCGCTATAACTGTTGTCATTATCCCTATTCTTTTGTTACTATCCGTATTACTCTTGCCTTTATGCTTATAACAACTATTATTATCCTTATTCTATTGTTACTATCCGTATTTCTCTTGTCTTGATCCTTATAACTATTATTATTATCCTTATTACTATTATTATTATCCCTATTCCTCTTGTCTTTATCCTTATAACTATTATTATTATCGCTAAAACTGTTATTATTATTCTCATTGCTATTATTATTAACCCTATTCCTCTTGCCTTTATCCTTATAACTATTATTATTATCGCTACAACTGTTATTATTATCCCTATTCCTCTTGTCTTTATCCTTACAACTACTATTATTATCCTTATTATTATTATTATTATCGCCAGAACTGTTATTATTATCCTTATTACTATTATTATTATCGCTATAACTGTTATCATTATCCTTAGTCTATTGTTACTATCCGTTTTACTCTTGGCTTTATCCTTATAACCATTATTATTATCCTTATTCTATTCTTACTATCCGTATTACTCTTGTCATTATCCATATAAATATTATTATTATCCATATTATTATTATTATTATCTCTATAACTGTTATTATTATCCTTATTACTATTATTATTATCGCTATAACTGTTATCATTATCCTTATTACTATTATTATTATCGCTATAACTGTTATCATTATCCTTATTCTATTATTACTATCCCTATTCCCCTTCTCTTTATCCTTATAACTATTAGCATTATCCTTATTATTATTATTATTATTATTAGCGCTATACTGATATTATTGGCCTTGTTCTGTTATTACTATCCCAATACCTCTTGTCTTTATCCTTATAACTATTATTATTATCATTATGATTATTATTATTATTATCGCTATAACTGTTATTATTATCCTTATTACTATTATTATTATCGCTATAACTGTTGTCATTATCCTTATTCTATTGTTACCATCCGTATTTCTCTTGTCTTTATCCTTATAACTATTATTATTATCCTAATTACTATTATTATTATCCCTATTCCTCTTGTCTTTATCCTTATAACTATTATTATTATCATTATGATTATTATTATTATTATCGCTATAACTGTTATTATTATCCTTATTACTATTATTATTATCGCTATAACTGTTGTCATTATCCTTATTCTATTGTTACCATCCGTATTTCTCTTGTCTTTATCCTTATAACTATTATTATTATCCTAATTACTATTATTATTATCCCTATTCCTCTTGTCTTTATCCTTATAACTATTATTATTATCGCTAAAACTGTTATTATTATTCTCATTGCTATTATTATTAACCCTATTCCTCTTGCCTTTATCCTTATAACTATTATTATTATCGCTACAACTGTTATTATTATCCCTATTCCTCTTGTCTTTATCCTTACAACTATTATTATTATCCTTATTATTATTATTATTATCGCCAGAACTGTTATTATTATCCTTATTACTATTATTATTATCGCTATAACTGTTATCATTATCCTTATTCTATTGTTACTATCCGTATTACTCTTGCCTTTATCCTTATAACCATTATTATTATCCTTATTCTATTCTTACTATCCGTATTACTCTTGTCATTATCCTTATAAATATTATTATTATCCTTATTATTATTATTATTATCGCTATAACTGTTATTATTATCCTTATTACTATTATTATTATCGCTATAACTGTTATCATTATCCTTATTCTATTGTTACTATCCGTATTACTCTTGTCTTTATCCTGATAATTATTATTATTTCCCTTATTACTATTATTATTATCGCTATAACTGTTATTATTATTCTTATTACTATTGTTATTGTCGCTATAACTATTATTATTATCCTTATTACTATTATTATTATTGCTATAACTGTTATTATTATCCTTATTACTTGTATTATTATCACTATAACTATTATTATTTCCCTTACTACTATTATTATTATCGCTATAACTGTGATTATTATCCTTATTACTATTATGATTAGCACTATAACTATTACTATTATCCTTATTTTTAGTATTAGTACCACTATAACTATTATGTCTATCCTTATTACTATTATTATTCGCACTATATATATTATTATTATCCTTATTACTATTATTATTCGCACTATAAATATTATTATTATCCTTATTACTATTATTATTAGCACTATAACTATTATTATCATCCTTATTACTATTATTATTCGCACTATAACTATTATTATTATCCTTATTACTATTATTATTATCGCTATAACTATTATTATTATCCTTACTACTATTATTATTATCGCTATGACTGTTATTATTATCCTTATTCTATTATTACTATCCCTATTACTCTTCACTTTATCCTTATAACTATTACTATTATCCTTATTACTATTGTTACTAGCACTATAACTATTATGTTTATCCATATTACTATCATTATTCGCAATATAACTATTATTATTATCCTTATTACTATTATTATTCGCACTATAAATATTATTATTATCCTTATTACTATTATTATTAGCACTATAACTATTATTATCATCCTTATTACTATTATTATTATCGCTATACCTGTTATTATTATCCTTATTACTATTATTATTATCGCGATGACTGTTATTATTATACTTATTCTATTATTACTATCCCTATTACTCTTGTCTTTATCCTGATAATTATTATTATTTCCCTTATTACTATTATTATTATCGCAATACCTGTTATTATTATCCTTATTACTATTATTATTATCGCTATAACTGTTGTCATTATCCTTATTCTATTGTTACCATCCGTATTTCTCTTGTCTTTATCCTTATAACTATTATTATTATCCTAATTACTATTATTATTATCCCTATTCCTCTTGTCTTTATCCTTATAACTATTATTATTATCGCTACAACTGTTATTATTATCCCTATTCCTCTTGTCTTTATCCTTACAACTATTATTATTATCCTTATTATTATTATTATTATCGCCAGAACTGTTATTATTATCCTTATTACTATTATTATTATCGCTATAACTGTTATCATTATCCTTATTCTATTGTTACTATCCGTATTACTCTTGCCTTTATCCTTATAACCATTATTATTATCCTTATTCTATTCTTACTATCCGTATTACTCTTGTCATTATCCTTATAAATATTATTATTATCCTTATTATTATTATTATTATCGCTATAACTGTTATTATTATCCTTATTACTATTATTATTATCGCTATAACTGTTATCATTATCCTTATTCTATTGTTACTATCCGTATTACTCTTGTCTTTATCCTGATAATTATTATTATTTCCCTTATTACTATTATTATTATCGCTATAACTGTTATTATTATTCTTATTACTATTGTTATTGTCGCTATAACTATTATTATTATCCTTATTACTATTATTATTATTGCTATAACTGTTCTTATTATCCTTATTACTTGTATTATTATCACTATAACTATTATTATTTCCCTTACTACTATTATTATTATCGCTATAACTGTGATTATTATCCTTATTACTATTATGATTAGCACTATAACTATTACTATTATCCTTATTTTTAGTATTAGTACCACTATAACTATTATGTCTATCCTTATTACTATTATTATTCGCACTATAAATATTATTATTATCCTTATTACTATTATTATTCGCACTATAAATATTATTATTATCCTTATTACTATTATTATTAGCACTATAACTATTATTATCATCCTTATTACTATTATTATTCGCACTATAACTATTATTATTATCCTTATTACTATTATTATTATCGCTATAACTATTATTATTATCCTTACTACTATTATTATTATCGCTATGACTGTTATTATTATCCTTATTCTATTATTACTATCCCTATTACTCTTCACTTTATCCTTATAACTATTACTATTATCCTTATTACTATTGTTACTAGCACTATAACTATTATGTTTATCCATATTACTATCATTATTCGCAATATAACTATTATTATTATCCTTATTACTATTATTATTCGCACTATAAATATTATTATTATCCTTATTACTATTATTATTAGCACTATAACTATTATTATCATCCTTATTACTATTATTATTATCGCTATACCTGTTATTATTATCCTTATTACTATTATTATTATCGCGATGACTGTTATTATTATACTTATTCTATTATTACTATCCCTATTACTCTTGTCTTTATCCTGATAATTATTATTATTTCCCTTATTACTATTATTCTTAGCACTATAACTATTATTATCATCCTTATTACTATTATTATTATCGCTATACCTGTTATTATTATCCTTATTACAATTATTATTATCGCTATGACTGTTATTATTATACTTATTCTATTATTACTATCCCTACTACTCTTGTCTTTATCCTGATAATTATTATTATTTCCCTTATTACTATTATTATTATCGCTATACCTGTTATTATTATCCTTATTACTATTATTATTATCGCTATAACTATTATTATTATCCTTACTACTATTATTATTATCGCTATGACTGTTATTATTATCCTTATTCTATTATTACTATCCCTATTACTCTTCACTTTATCCTTATAACTATTACTATTATCCTTATTACTATTGTTACTAGCACTATAACTATTATGTTTATCCATATTACTATCATTATTCGCACTATAACTATTATTATTATCCTTATTACTATTATTATTCGCACTATAAATATTATTATTATCCTTATTACTATTATTATTAGCACTATAACTATTATTATCATCCTCATTACTATTATTATTATCGCTATACCTGTTATTATTATCCTTATTACTATTATTATTATCGCGATGACTGTTATTATTATACTTATTCTATTATTACTATCCCTATTACTCTTGTCTTTATCCTGATAATTATTATTATTTCCCTTATTACTATTATTCTTAGCACTATAACTATTATTATCATCAGTATTACTATTATTATTATCGCTATACCTGTTATTATTATCCTTATTACTATTATTATTATCGCTATGACTGTTATTATCATCAGTATTACTATTATTATTATCGCTATACCTGTTATTATTATCCTTATTACTATTATTATTATCGCTATGACTGTTATTATTATACTTATTCTATTATTACTATCCCTACTACTCTTGTCTTTATCCTGATAATTATTATTATTTCCCTTATTACTATTATTCTTAGCACTATAACTATTATTATCATCAGTATTACTATTATTATTATCGCTATACCTGTTATTATTATCCTCATTACTAGTATTATTAGCACTATAACTATTATGTTTATCCTTATTACTATTATTATTCGCACTATGACTATTATTATTATCCTTATTACTATTATTCTTAGCACTATAACTATTATTAATACCCTTATTACTATTATTATTGTCGCTATAACTATTATTATTATCCTTACTACTATTATTATTATCGCTATGACTGTTATTATTATCCTTATTCTATTATTACTATCCCTATTTCTCTTCACTTTATCCTTATAACTATTACTATTATCCTTATTACTATTATTACTAGCACTATAACTATTATGTTTATCCATATTACTATTATTATTCGCACTATAACTATTATTATTATCCTTATTACTATTATTATTCGCACTGTAAATATTATTATTATCCTTATTACTATTATTATTAGCACTATAACTATTATTATTATTCTTATTACTAGTATTATTATCGCTATGACTGTTATTGTTATCCTTATTACTAGTATTAGTACCACAATAACTATTATGTTTGTTCTTATTACTATTATTATTCGCACTATAACTGTTATTATTATCCTTGTTACTATTATTATTGTCGCTATAACTATTATTATTATCCTTATTACTATTATTATTATCGCTATGATTGTTATTATTATCATTATCTATTATTTCTATCCCTATTACTCTTGTCTTTATCGTTATAACTATTATTATTATCCTTATTACTATTATTACTAGCACTATAACTATTATTATTATCCTTATTACTATTATTATTATCGCTATAACTATTATTATTATCCTTACTACTATTATTATTATCGCTATGACTGTTATTATTATCCTTATTCTATTATTACTATCCCTATTACTCTTGTCATTATCCTGATAATTATTATTATTTCCCTTATTACTATTATTATTATCGCTATAACTGTTATTATTATCCTTATTACTAGTATTATTAGCACTATAATTATTATGTTTATCCTTATTACTATTATTATTCGCACTATAACTATTATTATTATCCTTATTACTATTATTATTATCACTATAACTATTATTATTATCTTTAGTACTATTATTATTATCGCTATAACTGTGATTATTATCCTTATTACCATTATTATTCGCGCTATAACTATTATTATTATCCTTATTACTATTATTATTATCGCTATAACTATTATTATTATCCTTACGACTATTATTATTATCGCTATGTCTGTTATTATTATCCTTATTCTATTATTACTATCCCTATTACTCTTCACTTTATCCTTATAACTATTACTATTCTCCTTATTACTATTATTACTAGCACTATAACTATTATGTTTATCCTTATTACTATTATTATTCGCACTATAACTATTATTATTATCCTTATGACTACTATTACTAGCACTATAACTATTATTATTATCCTTATTACTATTATTATTATCGCTATAACTATTATTATTATCCTTACTACTATTATTATTATCGCTATGACTGTTATTATTATCCTTATTCTATTATTACTATCCCTATTACTCTTCACTTTATCCTTATAACTATTACTATTCTCCTTATTACTATTATTACTAGCACTATAACTATTATGTTTATCCTTATTACTATTATTATTCGCACTATAACTATTATTATTATCCTTATTACTATTATTATTCGCACTATAAATATTATTATTATCCTTATTACTATTATTATTAGCACTATAACTATTATTATCATCCTTATTACTATTATTATTATCGCCATACCTGTTATTATTATCCTTATTGCTATTATTATTATCGCTATAACTGTTATTATTATCCTTATTACTAGTATTATTAGCACTATAATTATTATGTTTATCCTTATTACTATTATTATTCGCACTATAACTATTATTATTATCCTTATTACTATTATTATTATCGGTATGACTGTTACTATTATTATCATTAATACTATTATTATTATCCCTATTACTCCTGTTATTATCCTTACAACTATTGTTATCATCCTTATTACTATTATTATTATCCTTATTACTATTATTATTATTGCTATAGCTCTTATTATTATCCTTATTACTAGTATTACTAGCACTATAACTATTATTATTTCCCTTATTATTATTATTATTATCGCTATAACTGTGATTATTATCATTATTACTATTATTATTATCGCTATACCTGTTATTATTATCCTTATTACTATTATTATTATCGCTATAACTGTTATTATTATCCTTATTACTATTATTATTATCGCTATAACTGTTATTATTATCCTTATTACTCGTACTAGTACCACAATAACTATTATGTTTATCCTTATTACTATTATTATTTGCACTATAACTGTTATTATTATCATTATTACTATTATTATTGTCGATATAACTATTATTATTATCCTTATTACTATTATTATTAGCACTATAACTATAATGTTTATCCTTATTACTGTTATTATTCGCACTATAACTATTATTATTATCCTTATTACTATTATTATTATCGCTATGACTGTTATTATTATCCTTATTCTATTATTGCTATCCCTATTACTCTTGTCTTTATCCTGATAACTATTATTATTTCCCTTATTACTATTATTATTAGCACTATAACTATTATTATTATCATTAATACTATTATTATTATCGCTATAACTTTTATTATTATCCTTATTACTATTATTATTATCGATATGACTGTTATTATTATCCTTATTACTAGTATTATTAGCACTATAACTATTATTATTATCGTTATTACTATTATTATTATCGCTATGACTGCTATTATTATACTTATTCTATTATTACTATCCCTATTACTCTTGTCCTCATCCTTATAACTATTATTATTTCCCGTGTTACTGTTACTATTATCACTATAACTATTATTATTTCGGTTACTACTATTATTATTATCGCTATAACTGTGACTATTATCCTTATTACTATTATGATTAGCTCTATAGCTATTATTATTATCCATTTTACAAGTATTATTAGCACTATAACTATTATGTTTATCCTTATTACTATTATTATTAGCACTATAACTATTATTATTATCATTAATACTATTATTATTATCGCTATAACTGTTATCATTATCCTTATTACTATTATTATTCGCACTATAAATATTATTATTATCCTTATTACTATTATTATTAGCTCTATAACTACTATTATTATCCTTATTACAAGTATTATTAGCACTACAACTATTATGTTTATCCTTATTACTATTATTATTAGCACTATAACTATTATTATTATCCTTATTACTATTATTATTATCGCTATAACTATTATTATTATCCTTATTACTATTATTATTATCACTATACCTGTTATTATTATCCTTATTACTATTATTATTAGCACAATAACTATAATGTTTATCCTTATTACTGTTATTATTCGCACTATAACTATTATTATTATCCTTATTACTATTATTATTATCGCTATGACTGTTATTATTATCCTTATTCTATTATTACTATCCCTATTGCTCTTGTCTTTATCCTGATAATTATTATTCTTTCCCTTATTACTATTATTATTATCGCTATAACTGTTATTATTATCCTTATTACTAGTATTATTAGCACTATAACTATTATTATTATCCTTATTACTAGTATTATTATCGCTATGACTGTTATTATTATCCTTATTCTATTATTACTATCAATATTACTCTTGTCTTTATCCTTACAACTAATATTATTAGCACTGTAACTGTTATTATTATCATTATTACTATTATTATTATCGATATGACTGTTATTATTATCCTGATTCTATTATTACTATCCCCATTACTCTTCACTTTATTATTATAACTATTATTAATATCGCAATAACTATTATTATTATCGCTACGACTGTTATTATTATACTTATTCTATTATTACTATCCCTATTACTCTTGTCTTTATCTTGATAATTATTATTATTTCCCTTAATACTATTATTATTAGCTCTATAACTATTATTATTATCCTTATTACAAGTATTATTAGCACTATAACTATTATGTTTATCCTTATTGCCATTATTATTATCGCTATAACTATTATTATTATCCTTACTACTATTATTATTATCGTTACGTCTGTTATTATTATCCTTATTCTATTATTACTATGCCTATTACTCTTCACTTTATCCTGATAATTATTATTATTTACCGTATTACTATTATTATTATCGCTATAACTGTTATTATTATCCTTATTACTAGTATTATTAGCACTATAATTATTATGTTTATCCTTATTACTATTATTATTCGCACTATAACTATTATTATTATCCTTATTACTATTATTATTATCACTATAACTATTATTATTATCCTTACTACTATTATTATTATCGCTATGCCTGTTATTATTATCCTTATTACTATTATTATTATCGCTATAACTGTTATTATTATCATTATTACCAGTATTATTAGCACTATAACTATTATGTTTATCCTTATTACTATTATTATTATTGCTGTAGCTCTTATTATTATCCTTATTACTATTATTCTTAGCGCTATAACTATTATTATTACCCTTATTACTATTATTATTGTCGCTATAACTATTATTATTATCCTTATAACTATTATTATTATCGCTATAACTATTATTATTATCCTTATTACTATTATTATTATTGCTATGACTGTTAGTATTATTCTTATTCTATTATTACTATCCCTATTACTCTTGTCTCTATCGTTATAACTATTATTATTATGCTTATTACTATTATTATTATCCTTACTACTACTATTATTATCGCTATGACTGTTATTATTATCCTTATTACTAATATTATTATCGCTATGACTGCTATTATTATACTTATTCTATTATTACTATCCCTGTTACTCTTGTCCTCAACCTTATAACTATTATTATTTCCCTTATTACTATTATTATTATCGCTATAACTGTGATTATTATCCTCATAACTATTATTATTATCGCTATAACTATTATTATTATCCTTATTACTATTATTGCTAGCACTATAACTATTATTATTATCCTTATTCTATTATTTCTATCCCTATTACTCTTGTCTTTATCGTTATAACTATTATTATTATGCTTATTACTATTATTATTAGCACTATAACAATTATTATTATCCTTATTACTATTATTACTAGCACTATAACTATTATGTTTATCCTTATTACTATTATTATTCGCACTATAACTATTATTATTATCCTTATTACTATTATTATTCGCACTATAAATATTATTATTATCCTTATTACTATTATTATTATTGCTATGACTGTTAGTATTATTCTTATTCTATTATTACTATCCCTATTACTCTTGTCTCTATCGTTATAACTATTATTATTATGCTTATTACTATTATTATTATCCTTACTACTACTATTATTATCGCTATGACTGTTATTATTATCCTTATTACTATTATTATTATCGCTATGACTGCTATTATTATAATTATTCTATTATTACTATCCCTATTACTCTTGTCCTCAACCTTATAACTATTATTATTTCCCTTATTACTATTATTATTATCGCTATAACTGTGATTATTATCCTTATAACTATTATTATTATCGCTATAACTATTATTATTATCCTTATTACTATTATTGCTAGCACTATAACTATTATTATTATCCTTATTACTATTATTATTATTGCTATGGCTGTTATTATTATCCTTATTCTATTATTACTATCCCTATTACTCTTGTCTCTATCCTTATAACTATTATTATTATGCTTATTACTATTATTATTATCCTTATTACTATTATTATTATCGCTATGATTGTTATTATTATCCTTATTCTATTATTTCTATCCCTATTACTCTTGTCTTTATCGTTATAACTATTATTATTATGCTTATTACTATTATTATTAGCACTATAACAATTATTATTATCCTTATTACTATTATTACTAGCACTATAACTATTATGTTTATCCTTATTACTATTATTATTCGCACTATAACTATTATTATTTCCCTTATTACTATTATTATTATCGCTATAACTGTGATTATTATCATTATTACTATTATTATTATCGCTATACCTGTTATTATTATCCTTATTACTAGTATTATTATCGCTATGACTGTTATTATTATCCTTATTCTATTATTACTATCAATATTACTCTTGTCTTTATCCTTACAACTATTATTATTGGCACTGTAACTGTTATTATTATCATTATTACTATTACTATTATCGATATGACTGTTATTATTATCCTGATTCTATTATTACTATCCCCATTACTCTTCACTTTATTATTATAACTATTATTAATATCGCTATAACTATTATTATTATTGCTATGACCGTTGTTATTATACTTATTCTATTATTACTATCCCTATTACTCTTGTCTTTATCCTGATAATTATTATTATTTCCCTTATTACAAGTATTATTAGCACTATAACTATTATTATTATCCTTATAACTATTATTATTATCGCTATAACTATTATTATTATCCTTATTACTATTATTATTATTGCTATGACTGTTATTATTATTCTTATTCTATTATTACTATCCCTATTACTCTTGTCTCTATCGTTATAACTATTATTATTATGCTTATTACTATTATTATTATCCTTACTACTACTATTATTATCGCTATGACTGTTATTATTATCCTTATTACTATTATTATTATCGCTATGACTGCTATTATTATACTTATTCTATTATTACTATCCCTGTTACTCTTGTCCTCAACCTTATAACTATTATTATTTCCCTTATTACTATTATTATTATCGCTATAACTGTGATTATTATCCTTATAACTATTATTATTATCGCTATAACTATTATTATTATCCTTATTACTATTATTGCAAGCACTATAACTATTATTATTATCCTTATTACTATTATTATTATTGCTATGACTGTTATTATTATCCTTATTACTATTATTATTATCGCTATGATTGTTATTATTATCCTTATTCTATTATTTCTATCCCTATTACTCTTGTCTTTATCGTTATAACTATTATTATTATGCTTATTACTATTATTATTAGCACTATAACAATTATTATTATCCTTATTACTATTATTACTAGCACTATAACTATTATGTTTATCCTTATTACTATTATTATTCGCACTATAACTATTATTATTATCCTTATTACTATTATTATTCGCACTATAAATATTATTATTATCCTTATTAGTATTATTATTAGCACTATAACTATTATTATCATCCTTATTACTATTATTATTATCGCTATACCTGTTATTATTATCCTTATTACTATTATTATTTGCACTATAACTGTTATTATTATCCTTATTACTATTATTATTAGCACTATAACTATTATTATTATCCTTATTACTATTATTATTATCGCTATAACTATTATTATTATCCTTATTACTATTATTATTATCACTATACCTGTTATTATTATCCTTATTACTATTATTATTAGCACTATAACTATAATGTTTATCCTTATTACTGTTATTATTCGCACTATAACTATTATTATTATCCTTATTACTATTATTATTATCGCTATGACTGTTATTATTATCCTTATTCTATTATTACTATCCCTATTGCTCTTGTCTTTATCCTGATAATTATTATTCTTTCCCTTATTACTATTATTATTAGCTCTATAACTATTATTATTATCCTTATTACAAGTATTATTAGCACTATAACTATTATTATTATCCTTATTACTATTATTATTATCGCTATACCTGTTATTATTATCCGTATTACTATTATTATAATCGCTATGACTGTTATTATTATACTTATTCTATTATTCCTATCCCTATTACTCTTGTCCTCATCCTTATAACTACTATTATTTCCCGTATTACTGTTACTATTATCACTATAACTATTATTATTTCCCTTACTACTATTATTATTATCGCTATAACTGTTATTATTATCCTTATTACTATTATTATTATCGCTATGACTGTCATTATTATACTTATTCTATTATTACTATCCCTATTACTCTTGTCTTTATCCTGATAATTATTATTATTTCCCTTATTACTATTATTATTATCGCTATAACTGTTATTATTATCCTTATTACTATTATTATTATCGCTATAACTATTATTATTATCCTTATCACTATTATTACTAGCACTATAACTATTATTATTTTCCTTACTACTATTATTATTATCGCTATGACTATTATTATTATCCTTACTACTATTATTATTATCGCTATGTCTGTTATTATTATCCTTATTCTATTATTACTATCCCTATTACTCTTCACTTTATCCAGATAATTATTATTATTTCCCTTATTACTATTATTATTATCGCTATAACTGTTATTATTATCCTTATTACTAGTATTATTAGCACTATAACTATTATTATTATCCTTATTACTAGTATTATTATCGCTATGACTGTTATTATTATCCTTATTCTATTATTACTATCCCTATTGCTCTTGTCTTTATCCTGATAATTATTATTCTTTCCCTTATTACTATTATTATTAGCTCTATAACTATTATTATTATCCTTATTACAAGTATTATTAGCACTATAACAATTATTATTATCGTTATTACTATTATTATTATCGCTATGGTTGTTATTATTATCCTTATCTATTATTTCTATCCCTATTACTCTTGTCTTTATCGTTACAACTATTATTATTATGCTTATTACTATTATTATTATCCTTACTACTATTATTATTATCGCTATAACTGTTATCATTATCCTTATTACTATTATTATTATCGCTATGACTGTTATTATTATCCTTATTCTATTATTGCTATCCCTATTACTCTTTTCTTTATCCTGATAATTATTATTAATTCCCTTATTACTATTATTATTAGCACTATAACTATTATTATTATCATTAATACTATTATTATTATCGCTATAACTTTTATTATTATCCTTATTACTATTATTATTATCGCTATGACTGCTATTATTATACTTATTCTATTATTACTATCCCTATTACTCTTGTCCTCATCCTTATAACTACTATTATTTCCCGTATTACTGTTACTATTATCACTATAACTATTATTATTTCCCTTACTACTATTATTATTATCGCTATAACTGTTATTATTATCCTTATTACTATTATTATTATCGCTATGACTGTTATTATTATACTTATTCTATTATTACTATCCCTATTACTCTTGTCTTTATCCTGATAATTATTATTATTTCCCTTATTACTATTATTATTATCGCTATAACTGTTATTATTATCCTTATTACTATTATTATTATCGCTATAACTATTATTATTATCCTTATCACTATTATTACTAGCACTATAACTATTATTATTTTCCTTACTACTATTATTATTATCGCTATGACTATTATTATTATCCTTACTACTATTATTATTATCGCTATGTCTGTTATTATTATCCTTATTCTATTATTACTATCCCTATTACTCTTGTCTTTATCCAGATAATTATTATTATTTCCCTTATTACTATTATTATTATCGCTATAACTGTTATTATTATCCTTATTACTATTATTATTATCGCTATAACTATTATTATTATCCTTATCACTATTATTACTAGCACTATAACTATTATTATTTTCCTTACTACTATTATTATTATCGCTATGACTATTATTATTATCCTTACTACTATTATTATTATCGCTATGTCTGTTATTATTATCCTTATTCTATTATTACTATCCCTATTACTCTTCACTTTATCCAGATAATTATTATTATTTCCCTTATTACTATTATTATTATCGCTATAACTGTTATTATTATCCTTATTACTAGTATTATTAGCACTATAACTATTATTATTATCCTTATTACTAGTATTATTATCGCTATGACTGTTATTATTATCCTTATTCTATTATTACTATCCCTATTGCTCTTGTCTTTATCCTGATAATTATTATTCTTTCCCTTATTACTATTATTATTAGCTCTATAACTATTATTATTATCCTTATTACAAGTATTATTAGCACTATAACAATTATTATTATCGTTATTACTATTATTATTATCGCTATGGTTGTTATTATTATCCTTATCTATTATTTCTATCCCTATTACTCTTGTCTTTATCGTTACAACTATTATTATTATGCTTATTACTATTATTATTATCCTTACTACTATTATTATTATCGCTATAACTGTTATCATTATCCTTATTACTATTATTATTATCGCTATGACTGTTATTATTATCCTTATTCTATTATTGCTATCCCTATTACTCTTTTCTTTATCCTGATAATTATTATTAATTCCCTTATTACTATTATTATTAGCACTATAACTATTATTATTATCATTAATACTATTATTATTATCGCTATAACTTTTATTATTATCCTTATTACTATTATTATTATCGCTATGACTGCTATTATTATACTTATTCTATTATTACTATCCCTATTACTCTTGTCCTCATCCTTATAACTACTATTATTTCCCGTATTACTGTTACTATTATCACTATAACTATTATTATTTCCCTTACTACTATTATTATTATCGCTATAACTGTTATTATTATCCTTATTACTATTATTATTATCGCTATGACTGTTATTATTATACTTATTCTATTATTACTATCCCTATTACTCTTGTCTTTATCCTGATAATTATTATTATTTCCCTTATTACTATTATTATTATCGCTATAACTGTTATTATTATCCTTATTACTATTATTATTATCGCTATAACTATTATTATTATCCTTATCACTATTATTACTAGCACTATAACTATTATTATTTTCCTTACTACTATTATTATTATCGCTATGACTATTATTATTATCCTTACTACTATTATTATTATCGCTATGTCTGTTATTATTATCCTTATTCTATTATTACTATCCCTATTACTCTTCACTTTATCCAGATAATTATTATTATTTCCCTTATTACTATTATTATTATCGCTATAACTGTTATTATTATCCTTATTACTAGTATTATTAGCACTATAACTATTATTATTATCCTTATTACTAGTATTATTATCGCTATGACTGTTATTATTATCCTTATTCTATTATTACTATCCCTATTGCTCTTGTCTTTATCCTGATAATTATTATTCTTTCCCTTATTACTATTATTATTAGCTCTATAACTATTATTATTATCCTTATTACAAGTATTATTAGCACTATAACAATTATTATTATCGTTATTACTATTATTATTATCGCTATGGTTGTTATTATTATCCTTATCTATTATTTCTATCCCTATTACTCTTGTCTTTATCGTTACAACTATTATTATTATGCTTATTACTATTATTATTATCCTTACTACTATTATTATTATCGCTATAACTATTATTATTATCCTTATCACTATTATTACTAGCACTATAACTATTATTATTTTCCTTACTACTATTATTATTATCGCTATGACTCTTATTATTATCCTTACTACTATTATTATTATCGCTATGTCTGTTATTATTATCCTTATTCTATTATTACTATCCCTATTACTCTTCACTTTATCCAGATAATTATTATTATTTCCCTTATTACTATTATTATTATCGCTATAACTGTTATTATTATCCTTATTACTAGTATTATTAGCACTATAACTATTATTATTATCCTTATTACTAGTATTATTATCGCTATGACTGTTATTATTATCCTTATTCTATTATTACTATCCCTATTGCTCTTGTCTTTATCCTGATAATTATTATTCTTTCCCTTATTACTATTATTATTAGCTCTATAACTATTATTATTATCCTTATTACAAGTATTATTAGCACTATAACAATTATTATTATCGTTATTACTATTATTATTATCGCTATGGTTGTTATTATTATCCTTATCTATTATTTCTATCCCTATTACTCTTGTCTTTATCGTTACAACTATTATTATTATGCTTATTACTATTATTATTATCCTTACTACTATTATTATTATCGCTATAACTGTTATCATTATCCTTATTACTATTATTATTATCGCTATGACTGTTATTATTATCCTTATTCTATTATTGCTATCCCTATTACTCTTTTCTTTATCCTGATAATTATTATTAATTCCCTTATTACTATTATTATTAGCACTATAACTATTATTATTATCATTAATACTATTATTATTATCGCTATAACTTTTATTATTATCCTTATTACTATTATTATTATCGCTATGACTGCTATTATTATACTTATTCTATTATTACTATCCCTATTACTCTTGTCCTCATCCTTATAACTACTATTATTTCCCGTATTACTGTTACTATTATCACTATAACTATTATTATTTCCCTTACTACTATTATTATTATCGCTATAACTGTTATTATTATCCTTATTACTATTATTATTATCGCTATGACTGTTATTATTATACTTATTCTATTATTACTATCCCTATTACTCTTGTCTTTATCCTGATAATTATTATTATTTCCCTTATTACTATTATTATTATCGCTATAACTGTTATTATTATCCTTATTACTATTATTATTATCGCTATAACTATTATTATTATCCTTATCACTATTATTACTAGCACTATAACTATTATTATTTTCCTTACTACTATTATTATTATCGCTATGACTATTATTATTATCCTTACTACTATTATTATTATCGCTATGTCTGTTATTATTATCCTTATTCTATTATTACTATCCCTATTACTCTTCACTTTATCCAGATAATTATTATTATTTCCCTTATTACTATTATTATTATCGCTATAACTGTTATTATTATCCTTATTACTAGTATTATTAGCACTATAACTATTATTATTATCCTTATTACTAGTATTATTATCGCTATGACTGTTATTATTATCCTTATTCTATTATTACTATCCCTATTGCTCTTGTCTTTATCCTGATAATTATTATTCTTTCCCTTATTACTTTTATTATTAGCTCTATAACTATTATTATTATCCTTATTACAAGTATTATTAGCACTATAACAATTATTATTATCGTTATTACTATTATTATTATCGCTATGGTTGTTATTATTATCCTTATCTATTATTTCTATCCCTATTACTCTTGTCTTTATCGTTACAACTATTATTATTATGCTTATTACTATTATTATTATCCTTACTACTATTATTATTATCGCTATAACTGTTATCATTATCCTTATTACTATTATTATTATCGCTATGACTGTTATTATTATCCTTATTCTATTATTGCTATCCCTATTACTCTTTTCTTTATCCTGATAATTATTATTAATTCCCTTATTACTATTATTATTAGCACTATAACTATTATTATTATCATTAATACTATTATTATTATCGCTATAACTTTTATTATTATCCTTATTACTATTATTATTATCGCTATGACTGCTATTATTATACTTATTCTATTATTACTATCCCTATTACTCTTGTCCTCATCCTTATAACTACTATTATTTCCCGTATTACTGTTACTATTATCACTATAACTATTATTATTTCCCTTACTACTATTATTATTATCGCTATAACTGTGATTATTATCCTTATTACGATTATGATTAGCTCTATAACTATTATTATCCTTATTACTAGTATTATTAGCACTATAACTATTATTATTATCCTTATTACTAGTTATTTTATCGCTATGACTGTTATTATTATCCTTATTACTAGTATTAGTACCACAATATCTATTATGTTTATCCTTATTACTATTATTATTCGCACTATAACTGTTATTATTATCCTTATTACTATTATTATTAGCACTATAACTATTATTATTATCCTTATTACTAGTATTATTAGCACTACAACTATTCTGTTTATCCTTATTACTATTATTATTCGCACTATAACTATTATTATTATCCTTATTACTATTATTATTATCGCTATAACTATTATTATTATCCTTATTACTATTATTATTATTGCTATGACTGTTATTATTATTCTTATTCTATTATTACTATCCCTATTACTCTTGTCTCTATCCTTATAACAATTATTATTATGCTTATTACTATTATTACTATCCTTACTACTACTATTATTATCGCTATGACTGTTATTATTATCCTTATTACTATTATTATTATCGCTATGACTGCTTTTATTATACTTATTCTATTATTACTATCCCTATTACTCTTGTCCTCATCCTTATAACTATTATTATTTCCCGTATTACTGTTACTATTATCACTATAACTATTATTATTTCCCTTACTACTATTATTATTATCGCTATAACTGTGATTATTATCCTTATTACCATTATTATTCGCGCTATAACTATTATTATTATCCTTATTACTATTATTATTATCGCTATAACTATTATTATTATCCTTACTACTATTATTATTATCGCTATGTCTGTTATTATTATCCTTATTCTATTATTACTATCCCTATTACTCTTCACTTTATCCTTAGGACTGTTATTATTATCGCTATAACTATTATTATTATCCTTATTACTATTATTATTCGCACTATAAATATTATTATTATCCTTATTACTATTATTATTAGCACTATAACTATTATTATCATCCTTATTACTATTATTATTATCGCTATACCTGTTATTATTATCCTTATCACTATTATTACTAGCACTATAACTATTATTATTATCCTTACTACTATTATTATTATCGCTATGACTATTATTATTATCCTTACTACTATTATTATTATCGATATGACTGTTATTATTATCCTTATTACTAGTATTATTAGCACTATAACTATTATTATTATCCTTATTAGTAGTATTATTATCGCTATGACTGTTATTATTATCCTTATTCTATTATTACTATCAATATTACTCTTGTCTTTATCCTTACAACTATTATTATTAGCACTGTAACTGTTATTATTATCATTATTACTATTATTATTATCGATATGACTGTTATTATTATCCTGATTCTATTATTACTATCCCCATTACTCTTTACTTTATTATTATAACTATTATTAATATCGCTATAACTATTATTATTATCGCTATGACTGTTATTATTATACTTATTCTATTATTACTAGCCCTATTACTCTTGTCTTTATCTTGATAATTATTATTATTTCCCTTATTACTATTATTATTAGCTCTATAACTATTATTATTATCCTTATTACAAGTATTATTAGCACTATAACTATTATGTTTATCCTTATTGCCATTATTATTATCGCTATAACTATTATTATTATCCTTATTACTATTATTATTATCGCTATGTCTGTTATTATTATCCTTATTCTATTATTACTATCCCTATTACTCTTCACTTTATCCTTAGGACTGTTATTATTATCGCTATAACTATTATTATTATCCTTATTACTATTATTACTAGCACTATAACTATTATTATTATCCTTATTACTATTATTATTATCGCTATAACTATTATTATTATCCTTACTACTATTATTATTATCGCTATGACTGTTATTATT
The DNA here is from genome assembly GCA_945859555.1 of Megachile ligniseca. Lineage (NCBI taxonomy): Eukaryota > Metazoa > Arthropoda > Insecta > Hymenoptera > Megachilidae > Megachile > Megachile ligniseca. Next base: position 27,513 of record CAMAOC010000269.1, read on the forward strand.
ATCCTTATTCTATTATTACTATTGCTACTACTCTTCACTTTATCCTTATAACTATTACTATTATCCTTATTACTATTATTATTCGCACTATAACTATTATTATTATCCTTATTACTATTATTATTCGCACTATAAATATTATTATTATCCTTATTACTATTATTATTAGCACTATAATTATTATTATCATCCTTATTACTATTATTATTATCGCTATACCTGTTATTATTATCCTTATTACTATTATTATGATCGCTATGACTGTTATTATTATACTTATTCTATTATTACTATCCCTATTACTCTTGTCTTTATCCTGATAATTATTATTATTTCCCTTATTACTATTATTATTATCGCTATAACTGTTATTATTATCCTTATTACTATTATTATTATCGCTATAACTATTATTATTATCCTTATCACTATTATTACTAGCATTATAACTATTATTATTATCCTTACTACGATTATTAATATCGCTATAACTATTATTATTATTGCTATGACTGTTGTTATTATACTTATTCTATTATTACTATCCCTATTACTCTTGTCTTTATCCTGATAATTATTATTATTTCCCTTATTACAAGTATTATTAGCACTATAACTATTATTATTATCCTTATAACTATTATTATTATCGCTATAACTATTATTATTATCCTTATTACTATTATTATTATTGCTATGACTGTTATTATTATTCTTATTCTATTATTACTATCCCTATTACTCTTGTCTCTATCGTTATAACTATTATTATTATGCTTATTACTATTATTATTATCCTTACTACTACTATTATTATCGCTATGACTGTTATTATTATCCTTATTACTATTATTATTATCGCTATGACTGCTATTATTATACTTATTCTATTATTACTATCCCTATTACTCTTGTCCTCAACCTTATAACTATTATTATTTCCCTTATTACTATTATTATTATCGCTATAACTGTGATTATTATCCTTATAACTATTATTATTATCGCTATAACTATTATTATTATCCTTATTACTATTATTGCTAGCACTATAACTATTATTATTATCCTTATTACTGTTATTATTATCGCTATATCTGTTATTATTATCCTTGTTCTATTATTATTAGCACTATAACTATTATTATTATCCTTATTACTACTATTATTATCGCTATGACTGTTACTATTATCTGTATTCTATTATTACTATCCCCATTACCCTTGTCTCTATCCATGTAACTATTATTATTAGCACTAGAACTATTATTATTATCCTTATTACTATTATTATTATCCTTATTCTATTATTTATAGCCCTATTACTCTTGTCTTTATCCTCATAACTATTATTATTATCCTTATTCTAATATTACTATCCCTATTACTCTTGTCTTTATCCTTTTAACTATTATTATTATCCTTATTACTATTATTATTATCGCTATAACTGTTATTATTATTCTTATTACTATTATTATTATCGCTATAACTATTATCATTATCCTTATTACTATTATTATTATCGCTATGACTGTTATTATTATCCTTATTCTATTATTGCTATCCCTATTACTCTTTTCTTTATCCTGATAATTATTATTAATTCCCTTATTACTATTATTATTAGCACTATAACTATTATTATTATCATTAATACTATTATTATTATCGCTATAACTTTTATTATTATCCTTATTACTATTATTATTATCGCTATGACTGCTATTATTATACTTATTCTATTATTACTATCCCTATTACTCTTGTCCTCATCCTTATAACTACTATTATTTCCCGTATTACTGTTACTATTATCACTATAACTATTATTATTTAACTTACTACTATTATTATTAACGATATAACTGTGATTATTATCCTTATTACTATTATGATTAGCTCTATAACTATTATTATTATCCTTATTACAAGTATTATTAGCACTATAACTATTATTATTATCCTTATTACTATTATTATTATCGCTATACCTGTTATTATTATCCGTATTACTATTATTATAATCGCTATGACTGTTATTATTATACTTATTCTATTATTCCTATCCCTATTACTCTTGTCCTCATCCTTATAACTACTATTATTTCCCGTATTACTGTTACTATTATCACTATAACTATTATTATTTCCCTTACTACTATTATTATTATCGCTATAACTGTGATTATTATCCTTATTACGATTATGATTAGCTCTATAACTATTATTATCCTTATTACTAGTATTATTAGCACTATAACTATTATTATTATCCTTATTACTAGTTATTTTATCGCTATGACTGTTATTATTATCCTTATTACTAGTATTAGTACCACAATATCTATTATGTTTATCCTTATTACTATTATTATTCGCACTATAACTGTTATTATTATCCTTATTACTATTATTATTAGCACTATAACTATTATTATTATCCTTATTACTAGTATTATTAGCACTACAACTATTCTGTTTATCCTTATTACTATTATTATTCGCACTATAACTATTATTATTATCCTTATTACTATTATTATTATCGCTATAACTATTATTATTATCCTTATTACTATTATTATTATTGCTATGACTGTTATTATTATTCTTATTCTATTATTACTATCCCTATTACTCTTGTCTCTATCCTTATAACTATTATTATTATGCTTATTACTATTATTACTATCCTTACTACTACTATTATTATCGCTATGACTGTTATTATTATCCTTATTACTATTATTATTATCGCTATGACTGCTTTTATTATACTTATTCTATTATTACTATCCCTATTACTCTTGTCCTCATCCTTATAACTATTATTATTTCCCGTATTACTGTTACTATTATCACTATAACTATTATTATTTCCCTTACTACTATTATTATTATCGCTATAACTGTGATTATTATCCTTATTACCATTATTATTCGCGCTATAACTATTATTATTATCCTTATTACTATTATTATTATCGCTATAACTATTATTATTATCCTTACTACTATTATTATTATCGCTATGTCTGTTATTATTATCCTTATTCTATTATTACTATCCCTATTACTCTTCACTTTATCCTTAGGACTGTTATTATTATCGCTATAACTATTATTATTATCCTTATTACTATTATTATTCGCACTATAAATATTATTATTATCCTTATTACTATTATTATTAGCACTATAACTATTATTATCATCCTTATTACTATTATTATTATCGCTATGACTATTATTATTATCCTTACTACTATTATTATTATCGATATGACTGTTATTATTATCCTTATTACTAGTATTATTAGCACTATAACTATTATTATTATCCTTATTAGTAGTATTATTATCGCTATGACTGTTATTATTATCCTTATTCTATTATTACTATCAATATTACTCTTGTCTTTATCCTTACAACTATTATTATTAGCACTGTAACTGTTATTATTATCATTATTACTATTATTATTATCGATATGACTGTTATTATTATCCTGATTCTATTATTACTATCCCCATTACTCTTCACTTTATTATTATAACTATTATTAATATCGCTATAACTATTATTATTATCGCTATGACTGTTATTATTATACTTATTCTATTATTACTAGCCCTATTACTCTTGTCTTTATCTTGATAATTATTATTATTTCCCTTATTACTATTATTATTAGCTCTATAACTATTATTATTATCCTTATTACAAGTATTATTAGCACTATAACTATTATGTTTATCCTTATTGCCATTATTATTATCGCTATAACTATTATTATTATCCTTATTACTATTATTATTATCGCTATGTCTGTTATTATTATCCTTATTCTATTATTACTATCCCTATTACTCTTCACTTTATCCTTAGGACTGTTATTATTATCGCTATAACTATTATTATTATCCTTATTACTATTATTACTAGCACTATAACTATTATTATTATCCTTATTACTATTATTATTATCGCTATAACTATTATTATTATCCTTACTACTATTATTATTATCGCTATGACTGTTATTATTATCCTTATTCTATTATTACTATTGCTACTACTCTTCACTTTATCCTTATAACTATTACTATTATCCTTATTACTATTATTATTCGCACTATAACTATTATTATTATCCTTATTACTATTATTATTCGCACTATAAATATTATTATTATCCTTATTACTATTATTATTAGCACTATAATTATTATTATCATCCTTATTACTATTATTATTATCGCTATACCTGTTATTATTATCCTTATTACTATTATTATTATCGCTATGACTGTTATTATTATACTTATTCTATTATTACTATCCCTATTACTCTTGTCTTTATCCTGATAATTATTATTATTTCCCTTATTACTATTATTATTATCGCTATAACTGTTATTATTATCCTTATTACTATTATTATTATCGCTATAACTATTATTATTATCCTTATCACTATTATTACTAGCACTATAACTATTATTATTATCCTTACTACGATTATTAATATCGCTATAACTATTATTATTATTGCTATGACTGTTGTTATTATACTTATTCTATTATTACTATCCCTATTACTCTTGTCTTTATCCTGATAATTATTATTATTTCCCTTATTACAAGTATTATTAGCACTATAACTATTATTATTATCCTTATAACTATTATTATTATCGCTATAACTATTATTATTATCCTTATTACTATTATTATTATTGCTATGACTGTTATTATTATTCTTATTCTATTATTACTATCCCTATTACTCTTGTCTCTATCGTTATAACTATTATTATTATGCTTATTACTAATATTATTATCCTTACTACTACTATTATTATCGCTATGACTGTTATTATTATCCTTATTACTATTATTATTATCGCTATGACTGCTATTATTATACTTATTCTATTATTACTATCCCTATTACTCTTGTCCTCAACCTTATAACTATTATTATTTCCCTTATTACTATTATTATTATCGCTATAACTGTGATTATTATCCTTATAACTATTATTATTATCGCTATAACTATTATTATTATCCTTATTACTATTATTGCTAGCACTATAACTATTATTATTATCCTTATTACTGTTATTATTATCGCTATATCTGTTATTATTATCCTTGTTCTATTATTATTAGCACTATAACTATTATTATTATCCTTATTACTACTATTATTATCGCTATGACTGTTACTATTATCTGTATTCTATTATTACTATCCCCATTACCCTTGTCTCTATCCATGTAACTATTATTATTAGCACTAGAACTATTATTATTATCCTTATTACTATTATTATTATACTTATTCTATTATTTATAGCCCTATTACTCTTGTCTTTATCCTCATAACTATTATTATTATCCTTATTCTAATATTACTATCCCTATTACTCTTGTCTTTATCCTTTTAACTATTATTATTATCCTTATTACTATTATTATTATCGCTATAACTGTTATTATTATTCTTATTACTATTATTATTATCGCTATAACTATTATTATTTCCATTATTACTATTATTATTATCGCTATGACTGTTATTATTATCCTTATTCGTTTATTACTATCATTATTACTCTTGCCTTTATCCTTATAACTATTATTATTATCGCTATGACTGTTATTATTATCCTTATTCTATTATTTCTATCCCTAATACTCTTGTCTTTATCCTTATAACTATTATTTTTTTCCCGTATTACTATTACTATTATCGCTATAACTATTATTATTTCCCTTACTACTATTATTATTATCGCTATAACTGTTATTATTATCCTCATTCTATTATTAATATCCCTATTACTCTTGTGGTTATCCTTATAACTATTATTATTAGCACTATAACTATTATTATTATCCTTATTACTATTATTATTATCGCTATAACTGTTATTATTATTCTTATTACTATTATTATTAGCACTAACTATTATTATTATCCTTATTACTAGTATTAGTGCCACTATAACTGTTATGTTTATCCTGATTACTATTATTATTATCGCTATAACTATTATTATTATCCTTACTACTATTATTATTGTCGCTATGACTGTTATTATTATCCTTATTACTATTATTATTATCGCTTTCACTCTTATTATGATCCTTATTCTAATATTACTATCCCTATTACTCTTATCGTTATCCTTATATCTATTATTATTATCCTTATTACTATTATTATTATCGCTATAACTGTTATTATTATTCTTATTACTATTATTATTAGCACTATACCTATTATTATTATCCTTATTACTAGTATTAGTGCCACTATAACTATTATGTTTATCCTTATAACTATTATTATTAGCACTATAACTATTATTATTATCCTTAATACTATTATTATTATCAGTATAACTATTATTATTATCCTTATTACTACTATTATTATTATCGCTATGACTGTTATTATTATCCTTATTCTTTTATTACTATCCCTATTACTCTTGTCTTTATACTTATAGCTATTATTATTATCCTTATTACTGTTATTATTATCGCTATAACTGTTATTATTATTCTTATTACTATTATTATTAGCACTAACTATTATTATTATCCTTATTACTAGTATTAGTGCCACTATAACTATTATGTTTATCCTGATTACTATTATTATTATCGCTATAACTATTATTATTATCCTTACTACTATTATTATTGTCGCTATGACTGTTATTATTATCCTTATTACTATTATTATTATCGCTATAACTATTATTATTATCGCTTTCACTCTTATTATGATCCTTATTCTAATATTACTATCCCTATTACTCTTATCGTTATCCTTATATCTATTATTATTATCCTTATTACTATTATTATTATCGCTATAACTGTTATTATTATTCTTATTACTATTATTATTAGCACTATAACTATTATTATTAGCACTATAACTATTATTATTATCCTTAATACTATTATTATTATCAGTATAACTATTATTATTATACTTATTACTAGTATTATTATCTCTATATCTATTATTATTATCCTTATTACTATTATTATTATCGCTATGGCTGTTATTATTATCCTTATTCTTTTATTACTATCCCTATTACTCTTGTCTTTATCCTTATAACTATTATTATTGTCCTTATTACTATTATTATTTGCACTTTAACTATTATTATTATCCTTATTACTGTTATTATTATCGCTATATCTGTTATTATTATCCTTGTTCTATTATTATTAGCACTATAAGTATTATTATTATCCTTATTACTACTATTATTATCGCTATAACTGTTATTATTATCCTTATTACAAGTATTATTCGCACTATAACTATTATTATTCTCCTTATTACTATTATTATTATCGCTATATCTGTTATTATTATCCTTATAACTATTATTATTAGCACTATAACTATTATTATTATCCTTAATACTATTATTATTATCGGTATAACTATTATTATTATCCTTATTACTACTATTATTATGGCTATGACTGTTATTATTATCCTTATTCTATTATTACTATCCCCGTTACTCTTGTCTTTATCCTTATAACTATTATTTTTTCCCGTATTACTATTACTATTATCGCTATAACTATTATTATTTCCCTTATTACTATTATTATTATCCGTATTACAAGTATTATTAGCACTATAACTATTATGTTTATCCTTATTACTATTATTATTCGCACTATAACTATTATGTTTATAGTTATTACTATTATTATTCGCACTATAACTAATATTATTATCCTCATTACTATTATTATTATCGCTACAACTGTCATTATTATCGTTATTACTATTATTATTAGCACTATAACTGTTATTATTATCCTCATTCTATTATTAATAACCCTATTACTCTTGTGGTTATCCTTATACCTATTATTATTAGCACTATAACTATTATTATTTCCCTTATTACTATTATTATTATCGCTGTATCTGTTATTATTATCCGTATTACAAGTATTATTCGCACTATAACTATTATGTTTATAGTTATTACTATTATTATTCGCACTATAACTAATATTATTATCCTCATTACTATTATTATTATCGCTATAACTGTCATTATTATCGTTATTACTATTATTATTAGCACTATAACTGTTATTATTATCCTTATTCTATTATTATTATCCCTATTCCTCTTGTCTTTATTCTTATAACTATCATCATTATCCTTATTACTATTATTATTATCGCTATAACTGTTATTATTATCATTATTACTCTTATTATTATTCTTTTTACTATTATTATTATCGCTATAACTGTTATTACTATCATCATTACTCTTATTATTATTCCAATTACTATTATTATTATCGCTATAACTGTTATTATTATCCATATTCTGTTGTTACTATCCCTATTGCTCTTGTCTTCATCCTTATAACTATTATTATTATCCATATTACTATTAATATTATCGCTATAACTGTTATTATTATCCTTATTCTATTATTATTATCCCTATTCCTCTTGTCTTTATTCTTATAACTATCATTTTTATCCTTATTACTATTATTAGTATCGCTATAACTGTTATTATTATCATTATTACTCTTATTATTATTCTTATTACTATCATTATTATCCCTATTCCTCTTGTCTTTATCCTTATAACCACTACTATTATCCTTATTGTTATTATCGATATAACTGTTATTACTATCCTTATTCTATTGTTACTATCCGTATTACTCTTGCCTTTATCCTTATAACTACTATTACTATCCTTATTCTATTGTTACTATCCGTACTACTCTTGCCTTCATCCTTATAACTACTATTACTATCCTTATTCTATTGTTACTATCCGTATTACTCTTGTCTTTATCCTTATAACTATTATTATTATCCTTATTATTACTATTATTATCGGTATAACTGTTATTTTTATCCTTATTATTATTATTATTATCGCCATAACTGTTATTATTATCCGTATTCTATTGTTACTATCCGTATTCCTCTTGTCTTTATTCTTATAACTATCATTATTATCCTTATTACTATTATTATTATCGCTATAATTGTTATTATTATCACTATTACTCTTATTATTATTCTTATTACTATTATTATTATCCCTATTCCTAGAGTCTTTGTCCTTATAACTATTACTATTATCCTTATTATTATTATTATTATCCTTTTTCGATTATTATTATCCCTATTCGTCTTGTCTTTATTCTAATAACTATCATTATTATCCTTATTATTACTATAATTATCGGTATAACTGTTATTTTTATCCTTATTATTATTATTATTATCGCCATAACTGTTATTATTATCCTTATTCTATTATTACTATCCGTATTACTCTTGTATTTATCCTTATAACTATTATTCTCATACTTATTACTATTATTAATATCTTTATAAATGTTATTATTATCCTTATTCTATTGTTACAATCCGTATTACTCTTGCCTTTATCCTTATAACTACTATTACTATCCTTATTCTATTGTTACTATCCGTATTACTCGTGTCTTTATCCTTATAACTGTTATTACTATCCTTATTACTATTATTATTATCGCTATAACTGTTATTATTATCCTTATTCTATTATTATTATCCCTATTCCTCTTGTCTTTATTCTTATAACTATCATTATTATCCTTATTACTATTATTATTATCGCTATAACTGTTATTATTATCATTATTACTCTTATTATTATTCTTATTACTATTATTATTATCCCTATTCCTCGTGTCTTTATCCGTATAGCTATTACTATTATCCTTATTATTATTATTATTATCGATATAACTGTTATTATTGTCCTTATTCTATTGTTACTATCCGTATTACTCTTGCCTTTATCTTTATAACTACTATTACTATACTTATTCTATTGTTACTATCCCTATTCCTCTTGTCTTCATCCTTATAACTATTATTATTATCCTTATTACTATTATTATTATCGCTATAACTGTTATTATTATCCTTATGCTATTATTATTATCCCTTTTCCTCTTGTCTTTATTCTTATAACTATCATTATTATCCTTATTACTATTATTATTATCGCTATAACCGTTATTATTATACTTATTACTATTATTATTAAAGCTATAACTGTTATTATTATCCATATTCTGTTGTTACTATCCCTATTACTCTTGCCTTCATCCTTATAACTATTATTATTATCCTTATTACTATTATTATTATTGCTATAACTGTTATTATTATCCTTATTCTATTATTATTATCCCTATTCCTCGTGTCTTTATCCTTATAACTATTACTATTATCCTTATTATTATTATTATTATCGATATAACTGTTATTATTATCCTTATTCTATTGTTACTATCCGTATTACTCTTGCCTTTATCCTTATAACTACTATTGCTATCCTTATTCTATTGTTACTATCCGTATTACTCGTGTCTTTATCCTTATAACTGTTATTATTATCCTTATTCTATTGTTACTATCCGTATTACTCTTGTCCTTATCCTTATAACTATTATTATTATCCTTATTACTATTATTATTATCGCTATAACTATTATTATTATCCTTATTACTATTATTATTATCCTTATTCTATTATTATTATCCCTATTCCTCTTGTCTTTATTCTTATAACTATCATTATTATCCTTATTACTATTATTATTATCGCTATAACTGTTATTATTATCCTTATTCTATTGTTACTATCCGTATTACTCTTGCCTTTATCCTTATAACTATTATTACTATCCTTATTCTATTGTTACTATCCGTATTACTCTTGCCTTTATCCTTATAACTACTATTACTATCCCTATTCTATTGTTACTATCCCTATTACTCTTGTCTTCATCCGTATAACTATTATTATTATCCTTATTACTATTATTAGTATCCTTATTCTATTATTATTATCCCTGTTCCTCTTGTCTTTATTCTTATAACTATCATTATTACTCTTATTACTATTATTATTATCGCTATAACTGTTATTATTATCATTATTACTCTTATTATTATTCTTATTACTATTATTATTATCCCTATTCCTCTTGTCTTTATCCTTATAACTATTACTATTATCCTTATAATTATTATCGATATAACTGTTATTACTATCCTTATTATATTGTTACTATCCGCATTACTCTTGCCTTTATCCTTATAACTAGTATTACTATCCTTATTCTATTGTTACTATCCGTACTACTCTTGCCTTTATCCTTATAACTATTATTATTATCCTTATTATTATTGTTATTATCGCTATAACTGTTACTATTATCCTTATTCTATTGTTACTATCCGAATTACTCTTGTATTTATCCTTATAACTATTATTCTCATACTTATTACTATTATTATTATCTTTATAAATGTTATTATTATCCTTATTCTATTGTTACTATCCGTATTACTCTTGCCTTTATACTTATAACTGTTATTACTATCCTTATTCTATTATTATTATCCCTATTCCTCTTGTCTTTATTCTTATAACTATCATTATTATCCTTATTACTATTATTATTATCGCTATAACTGTTATTATTATCATTATTACTCATATTATTATTCTTATTACTATTGTTATTATCCCTATTCCTCGTGTCTTTATCCTTATAACTATTACTATTATCCTTATTATTATTATTATTATCGATATAACTGTTATTATTATCCTTATTCTATTGTTACTATCCGTATTACTCTTGCCTTTATCCCTATAACTATTATTACTATCCTTATCCTATTGTTACTATCCGTATTACTCTTGTCTTTATCCTTATAGCTATTATTACTATCTTTATTCTATTGTTACTATCCGTATTACTGTTGTCTTTATCCTTATAACTATTATTATTATCCTTATTATTATTGTTATTATCGCTATAACTGTTACTATTATCCTTATTCTATTGTTACTGTCCGTATTCCTTTTGTCTTTATTCTTATAAATATCATTATTATCCTTATTACTATTATTATTATCCCTATTCCTCGTGTCTTTATCCTTATAACTATTACTATTATCCTTATTATTATTATTATTATTATCGATATAACTGTTATTATTATCCTTATTCTATTGTTACTATCCGTATTACTCTTGTCTTTATCCTTATAACTATTATTATTATCGCTATATCTGTTACTATTATTCTTATTCTACTGTTACTATCCGTATTACTCTTGCCTTTATCCTTATAACTTTTATTATTATCCTTATTACCATTATTATTATCTCCATAACTGTTATTATTATCTTCATTCTTTTATTACTATCCCTATACCTCTTGTCTTCATCCTTATTACTATTATTATTATCGCTACAACTGTTATTATTATCCATATTCTGTTGTTACTATCCCCATTACTCTTGTCTTCATCCTTATAACTATTATTATTATCCTTATTACTATTATTATTATCCTTATTCTATTATTATTATCCCTATTCCTCTTGTCTTGATACTTATAACTATTATTATTATCCTTGTTATTACTATTATTATCGCCATAACTGTTATTATTATCCTTATTCTATTGTTACTATCCGTATTACTCTTGCCTTTATCCTTATAACTATTATTATTATCCTTATTCTATTATTACTATCCCTATTCCTCTTGTCTTGATACTTATAACTATTATTATTATCCTTCTTATTACTATTATTATCGCCATAACTGTTATTATTATCCTTATTCTATTGTTACTATCCGTATTACTCTTGCCTTTATCCTTATAACTATTATTATTATCCTTCTTATTATTATTATTATTATCGCCACAACTGTTATTATTATCCTTATTCTATTGTTACTATCCGTATTACTCTTGCCTTTATCCCTATAACTATTATTACTATCCTTATTATTATTGTAATTATCGCTATAACTGTTACTATTATCCTTATTTTATTGTTGCTATCCGTATTACTCTTGTATTTACCCCTATAACTATTATTCTCATACCTATTACTATTATTATTATCTTTATAAATGTTATTATTATCCTTATTCTATTGTTACTATCCGTATCCTCTTGTCTTTATTCTTATAAATATCATTATTATCCTTATTATTATTATTATTATCGATATAACTGTTATTATTATCCTTATTCTATTGTTACTATCCGTATTACTCTTGCCTTTATCCTTATAACTACTATTACTATCCTTATTCTATTGTTACTATCCGTACTACTCTTGCCTTTATCCTTATAACTACTATTACTATGCTTATTCTATTATTATTATCCCTATTCCTCATGTCTTTATCCTTATAACTATTACTCTTATCCTTATTATTATTATCGATATAACTGTTATTACTATCCTCATTCTATTGTTACTATCCGTACTACTCTTGCCTTTATCCTTATAACTACTATTACTATCCTTATTCTATTGTTACTATCCGTATTACTCTTGTCTTTATCCTTATAACTATTATTATTATCCTTATTATTATTGTTATTATCGCTATAACTGTTACTATTATCCTTATTCTATTGTTACTATCCGTATTACTCTTGTATTTATCCTTATAACTATTATTCTCATACTTATTACTATTATTATTATCTTTATATATATTATTATTATCGTTATTCTATTATTACTATCCCTATTCCTCTTGTCTTGATACTTATAACTATTATTATTATCCTTCTTATTACTATTATTATCGCCATAACTGTTATTATTATCCTTATTCTATTGTTACTATCCGTATTACTCTTGCCTTTATCCTTATAACTATTATTACTATCCTTATTCTATTATTATTATCCCTATACCTCTTGTCTTTATTCTTATAAATATCATTATTATCCTTATTACTATTATTATTATCGCTATAACTGTTATTATTATCATTATTACTCTTATTATTATTCTTATTACTATTATTATTATCCCTATTCCTCTTGTCTTTATCCTTAGGACTATTACTATTATCCTTATTATTATTATTATTATCGATATAACTGTTATTGTTATCCTTATTCTATTGTTACTATGCGTATTACTCTTGTCTTTATCCTTATAACTATTATTATTATCGCTATAACTGTTACTATTATTCTTATTCTATTGTTACTATCCGTATTACTCTTGCCTTTATCCTTATAACTATTATTACTATCTTTATTCTATTGTTACTATCCATATTACTGTTGTCTTTATCCTTATAACTAGTATTATTATCCTTATTACTATTATTATTATCGCTATAACTATTATTATTATCATTCTTATTGTGATTATTATCCTCATTCTGTTATTATTATCCCCATTCCTCTTGTTTTTATCCTTATAACTATCATTATTATCCTTATTACTATGATTATTATCGCTATAACCGTTCTTATCATTCTTATTACTATTATTATTAAAGCTATAACTGTTATTATTATCCTTATTCTATTATTATTATCCCTATTCCTCTTGTCTTTATTCTTATAACTATCATTTTTATCCTTATTACTATTATTATTATCGCTATAACTGTTATTATTATCATTAATACTCTTATTATTATTCTTATTACTATTATTATTATCCCTATTCCTCGTGTCTTTATCCTTATAACTATTACTATTATCCTTATTATTATTATTATTATTATCGACATAACTGTTATTATTATCCTGATTCTATTGTTACTATCCGTATTACTCTTGCCTTTATCCCTATAACTATTATTACTATCCTTATTATTATTGTAATTATCGCTATAACTGTTACTATTATCCTTATTTTATTGTTGCTATCCGTATTACTCTTGTATTTACCCCTATAACTATTATTCTCATACCTATTACTATTATTATTATCTTTATAAATGTTATTATTATCCTTATTCTATTGTTACTATCCGTATCCTCTTGTCTTTATTCTTATAAATATCATTATTATCCTTATTATTATTATTATTATCGATATAACTGTTATTATTATCCTTATTCTATTGTTACTATCCGTATTACTCTTGCCTTTATCCTTATAACTACTATTACTATCCTTATTCTATTGTTACTATCCGTACTACTCTTGCCTTTATCCTTATAACTACTATTACTATGCTTATTCTATTGTTACTATCCGTATTACTCTTGCCTTTATCCTTATAACTACTATTACTATCCTTATTCTATTGTTACTATCCGTATTACTCTTGTCTTTATCCTTATAACTATTATTATTATCCTTATTATTATTGTTATTATCGCTATAACTGTTACTATTATCTTTATTCTATTGTTACTATCCGTATTACTCTTGTCTTCATCCTTATAACTATTATTATTATCCTTATTACTATTATTATTATCGCTATAACTGTTATTATTATCCTTATTCTATTATTATTATCCCTATTCCTCTTGTCTTTATTCTTATAACTATCATTTTTATCCTTATTACTATTATTATTATCGCTATAACTGTTATTATTATCATTAATACTCTTATTATTATTCTTATTACTATTATTATTATCCCTATAACTGTTATTATTATCCTTATTCTATTGTTACTATCCGTATTACTCTTGTCTTTATCCTTATAACTATTATTATTATCCTTATTATTATTGTTATTATCGCTATAACTGTTACTATTATCTTTATTCTATTGTTACTATCCGTATTACTCTTGCCTTTATCCTTATAACTATTATTACTATCCTTATTCTATTATTATTATCCCTATTCCTATTGTCTTTATTCTTATAACTATCATTATTATCCCTATTACTATTATTATTATCGCTATAACTGTTATTATTATCATTATTACTCATATTATTATTCTTATTACTATTATTATTATCCCTATTAATCGTGTCTTTATCCTTATAAATATTACTATTATCCTTCTTATTATTATTATTATTATCGCCACAACTGTTATTATTATCCTTATTCTATTGTTACTATCCGTATTACTCTTGTCTTCATCCTTATAGCTATTATTATTATCCTTATTACTATTATTATTATCCTTATTCTATTATTATTATCCCTATTCCTCTTGTCTTTATTCTTATAACTTTTATTATTATCCTTATTACCATTATTATTATCTCTATAACTGTTATTATTATCCTTATTCTATTATTACTATCCCTATTCCTCTTGTCTTGATACTTATAACTATTATTATTATCCTTCTTATTACTATTATTATCGATATAACTGTTATTATTATCCTTATTCTATTGTTACTATCCGTATTACTCTTGCCTATATCCTTATAACTATTATTACTATCTTTATTCTATTGTTACTATCCATATTACTGTTGTCTTTATCCTTATAACTATTATTATTATCCTTATTATTATTGTTATTATCGCTATAACTGTTACTATTATCTTTATTCTATTGTTACTATCCGTATTACTCTTGCCTTTATCCTTATAACTTTTATTACTATCCTTATTCTATTATTATTATCCCAATTCCTCTTGTCTTTATTCTTATAACTATCATTATTATCCCTATTACTATTATTATTATCGCTATAACTGTTATTATTATCATTATTACTCATATTATTATTCTTATTACTATTATTATTATCCCTATTCCTCGTGTCTTTATCCTTATAACTATTACTATTATCCTTCTTATTATTATTATTATTATTATCGCCACAACTGTTATTATTATCCTTATTCTATTGTTACTATCCGTATTACTCTTGTCTTCATCCTTATAACTATTATTATTATCCTTATTACTATTATTATTATCCTTATTCTATTATTATTATTCCTATTCCTCTTGTCTTTATTCTTATAACTATCATTATTATCCTTCTTATTATTATTATTATTATCGCCACAACTGTTATTATTATCCTTATTCTATTGTTACTATCCGTACTACTCTTGCCTTTATCCTTATAACTACTATTACTATCCTTATAACTATTATTACTATCCTTATTCTATTATTATTATCCCTATTCCTCTTGTCTTTATTCTTATAAATATCATTATTATCCTTATTACTATTATTATTATCGCTATAACTGTTATTATTATCATTATTACTCTTATTATTATTCTTATTACTATTATTATTATCCTTATTCCTCTTGTCTTTATCCTTATAACTATTACTATTATCCTTATTATTATTATCGATATAACTGTTATTACTATCCTCATTCTATTGTTACTATCCGTATTACTCTTGCCTTTATCCTTATAACTACTATTACTATCCTTATTCTATTGTTACTATCCGTACTACTCTTGCCTTTATCCTTAGAACTACTATTACTATCCTTATTCGATTGTTACTATCCGTACTACTCTTGCCTTTATTCTTATAACTACTATTACTATCCTTATTCTATTGTTACTATCCGTATTACTCTTGTCTTTATCCTTATAACTATTATTATTATCCTTATTATTACTATTATTATCGGTATAACTGTTATTTTTATCCTTATTATTATTATTATTATCGCCATAACTGTTATTATTATCCTTATTCTATTGTTACTATCCGTATTACTCTTGTCTTCATCCTTATAACTATTATTATTATCCTTATTCTATTATTATTATCCCTATTCCTCTTGTCTTTATTGTTATAACTATCATTATTATCCTTATTATTATTATTATTATCGATATAACTGTTATTATTATCCTTATTCTATTGTTACTATCCGTATGACTCTTGTCTTTATCCTTATAACTATTATTATTATTCTTATTATTATTGTTATTATCGCTATAACTGTTACTATTATCCTTATTCTATTGTTACTATCCGTATTACTCTTGTATTTATCCTTATAACTATTATTCTCATACTTATTACTATTATTATTATCTTTATATATATTATTATTATCCTTATTCTATTGTTACTATCCGTATTACTTTTGCCTTTATCCTTATAACTATTATTACTATCCTTATTCTATTATTATTATCCCTATTCCTCTTGTCTTTATTCTTATAACTATCATTATTATCCTTATTATTATTATTATTATTATCGATATAACTGTTATTATCATCCTTATTCTATTGTTACTATCCGTATTACTCTTGCCTTTATCCTTATAACTATTATTATTATCCTTATTACTATTATTATTATTGCTATAACCGTTATTATTATTCTTATTACTATTATTATTAAAGCTATAACTGTTATTATTATCCATATTCTGTTGTTACTATCCCTATTACTCTTGTCTTCATCCTTATAACTATTATTATTATCCTTGTTACTATTATTATTATCGCTATAACTGTTATTATTATCCGTATTCTATTATTATTATCCCTCTTCCTGTTGTCTTTATTCTTATAACTATCATTGTTATCCTTATTACTATTATTATTATCGCTATAACTGTTATTATTATCATTAATACTCTTATTATTATTCTTATTACTATTATTATTATCCCTATAACTGTTATTAATATCCTTATTCTATTGTTACTATCCGTATTACTCTTGTATTTCTCCTTATAACTATTATTCTCATACTTATTACAATTATTATTATCTTTATAAATGTTATTATTGTCCTTATTCTATTGTTACTATCCGTATTACTCTTGCCTTTATCCTTATAACTATTATTACTATCCTTATTCTATTATTATTATCCCTATTCCTCATGTCTTTATCCTTATAACTATTACTCTTATCCTTATTATTATTATCGATATAACTGTTATTACTATCCTTATTCTATTGTTACTATCCGTATTACTCTTGCCTTTATCCTTATAACTATTATTATTACCCTTATTACTATTATTATTATCCTTATTCTATTATTATTATCCCTATTCCTCTTGTCTTTATCCTTATAACTATTATTATTATCGATATAACTGTTATTACTATCCTTATTCTATTGTTACTATCCGTATTACTCTTGTCTTCATCCTTATATCTATTATTATTACCCCTATTACTATTATTATTATCTTTATTCTATTATTATTATCCCTATTCCTCTTGTCTTTATCCTTATAACTATTACTATTATCCTTATTATGATTATCGATATAACTGTTATTACTATCCTTATTCTATTGTTACTATCCGTATTACTCTTGCCTTTATCCTTATAACTATTATTACTATCTTTATTCTATTGTTACTATCCGTATTACTGTTGTCTTTATCCTTATAACTATTATTATTATCCTTATTACTATTATTATTATCGCTATAACTATTATTATTATCATTCTTATTGTGATTATTATCCTCATTCTGTTATTTTTATCCCTATTCCTCTTGTTTTTATCCTTATAACTATCATTATTATCCTTATTACTATTCTTATTATTGCTATAACCGTTATTATTATTCTTATTACTATTATTATTAAAGCTATAACTGTTGTTATTATCCATATTCTGTTGTTACTAGCCCTATTACTCTTGTCTTCATCCTTATAACTATTATTATTATCCTTATTACTATTATTATTATCGCTATAACTGTTATTATTCTCCGTATTCTATTATTATTATCCCTATTCCTCTTGTCTTTATTCTTATAACTATCATTGTTATCCTTATTACTATTATTATTATCCCTATAACTGTTATTATTATCCTTATTCTATTGTTACTATCCGTATTACTCTTATATTTCTCCCTATAACTATTATTATTATCCTTATTACTATTATTATTATCGCTATAACTATTATTATTATCATTCTTATTGTGATTATTATCCTTATTCTATTATTATTATCCCTATTCCTCTTGTTTTTATCCTTATAACTATCATTATTATCCTTATTACTATTATTATTATCGCTATAACTGTTATTATTATCCATAATCTGCTGTTACTATCCCTATTACTCTTGTCTTCATCCTTATAACTATCATTATTATCCTTATTACTATTATTATTATCCTTATTATATTATTATTATCCCTATTCCTCTTGTCTTTATTCTTATAAATATCATTATTATCCTTATTACTATTATTATTATCGCTATAACTGTTATTATTATCATTATTACTCATATTATTATTCTTATTACTATTATTATTATCCCTATTCCTCGTGTCTTTATCCTTATAACTATTACTATTATCCTTCTTATTATTATTATTATTATCGCCACAACTGTTATTATTATCCTTATTCTATTGTTACTATCCGTATTACTCTTGTCTTCATCCTTATAACTATTATTATTATCCTTATTACTATTATTATTATCCTTATTCTATTATTATTATTCCTATTCCTCTTGTCTTTATTCTTATAACTATCATTATTATCCTTCTTATTATTATTATTATTATCGCCACAACTGTTATTATTATCCTTATTCTATTGTTACTATCCGTATTACTCTTGCCTTTATCCTTATAACTACTATTACTATCCTTATTCTATTGTTACTATCCGTACTACTCTTGCCTTTATCCTTATAACTACTATTACTATCCTTATTCGATTGTTACTATCCGTACTACTCTTGCCTTTATCCTTATAACTACTATTACTATCCTTATTCTATTGTTACTATCCGTATTACTCTTGTCTTTATCCTTATAACTATTATTATTATCCTTATTATTATTGTTATTATCGCTATAACTGTACTATTATCCTTATTCTATTGTTACTATCCGTATTACTCTTGTATTTCTCCTTATAACTATTATTCTCATACTTATTACTATTATTATTATCTTTATAAATGTTATTATTGTCCTTATTCTATTATTATTATCCCTATTCCTGTTGTCTTTATTCTTATAACTATCATTTTTATCCTTATTACTATTATTATTATCGCTATAACTGTTATTATTATCCTTATTCTATTGTTACTATCCGTATTACTCTTGTCTTTATCCTTATAACTATTATTATTATCCTTATTATTATTGTTATTATTATCGCCACAACTGTTATTATTATCCTTATTCTATTGTTACTATCCGTATTACTCTTGTCTTCATCCTTATAACTATTATTATTATCCTTATTACTATTATTATTATCCTTATTCTATTATTATTATCCCTATTCCTCTTGTCTTTATTCTTATAACTATCATTATTACCCTTATTATTATTATTATTATCGATATAACTGTTATTATCATCCTTATTCTATTGTTACTATCCGTATTACTCTTGCCTTTATCCTTATAACTACTATTACTATCCTTATTCTATTGTTACTATCCGTATTACTCTTGTATTTATCCTTATAGCTATTATTACTATCTTTATTCTATTGTTACTATCCGTATTACTGTTGTCTTTATCCTAATAACTATTATTACTATCTTTATTCTATTGTTACTATCCGTATTACTGTTGTCTTTATCCTTATAACTATTATTATTATCCTTATTACTATTATTATTATCGCTATAACTATTATTATTATCATTCTTATTGTGATTACTATCCTTATTCTATTATTATTATCCCTATTCCTCTTGTCTTTATTCTTATAAATATCATTATTATCCTTATTACTATTATAATTATCGCTATAACTGTTATTATTATCATTATTACTCTTATTATTATTCTTATTACTATTATTATTATCCCTATTCCTCTTGTCTTTATCCTTATAACTATTACTATTATCCTTATTATTATTATCGATATAACTGTTATTACTATCCTCATTCTATTGTTACTATCCGTATTTCTCTTGCCTTTATCCTTATAACTACTATTACTATCCTTATTCTATTGTTACTATCCGTACTACTCTTGCCTTTATCCTTATAACTACTATTACTATCCTTATTCTATTGTTACTATCCGTATTACTCTTGTCTTTATCCTTATAACTATTATTATTATCCTTATTATTATTGTTATTATCGCTATAACTGTTACTATTATCCTTATTCTATTGTTACTATCCGTATTACTCTTGTATTTATCCTTTTAACTATTATTATTATCCTTATTACTATTATTATTATCGCTATAACTATTATTATTATCATTCTTATTGTGATTATTATCCTCATTCTGTTATTATTATCCCTATTCCTCTTGTTTTTATCCTTATAACTATCATTATTATCCTTATTACTATTATTATTATTGCTATAACCGTTATTATTATTCTTATTACTATTATTATTAAAGCTATAACTGTTATTATTATCCATATTCTGTTGTTACTATCCCTATTACTCTTGTCTTCATCCTTATAACTATTATTATTATCCTTGTTACTATTATTATTATCGCTATAACTGTTATTATTATCCGTATTCTATTATTATTATCCCTCTTCCTGTTGTCTTTATTCTTATAACTATCATTGTTATCCTTATTACTATTATTATTATCGCTATAACTGTTATTATTATCCTTATTCTATTGTTACTATCCGTATTACTCTTGTATTTCTCCCTATAACTATTATTCTCATACTTATTACTATTATTATTATCTTTATAAATGTTTTTATTATCCTTATTCTATTGTTACTATCCGTATTACTCTTGCCTTTATCCTTATAACTATTATTACTATCCTTATTCTATTATTATTATCCCTATTCCTCTTGTCTTTATCCTTATAACTATTACTCTTATCCTTATTATTATTATCGATATAACTGTTATTACTATCCTTATTCTATTGTTACTATCCGTATTACTCTTGTCTTTATCCTTATAACTATTATTATTATCCTTATTATTACTATTATTATCGGTATAACTGTTATTTTTATCCTTATTATTATTATTATTATCGCCATAACTGTTATTATTATCCTTATTCTATTGTTACTATCCGTATTACTCTTGTCTTCATCCTTATAACTATTATTATTACCCTTATTACTATTATTATTATCCTTATTCTATTATTATTATCCCTATTCCTCTTGTCTTTATCCTTATAACTATTACTATTATCCTTATTATTATTATCGCCACAACTGTTATTATTATCCTTATTCTATTGTTGCTATCCGTATTACTCTTGCCTTTATCCTTATAACTACTATTACTATCCTTATTCTATTGTTACTATCCGTACTACTCTTGCCTTTATCCTTATAACTACTATTACTATCCTTATTCGATTGTTACTATCCGTACTACTCTTGCCTTTATCCTTATAACTACTATTACTATCCTTATTCTATTGTTACTATCCGTATTACTCTTGTCTTTATCCTTATAACTATTATTATTATCCTTATTATTATTGTTATTATCGCTATAACTGTTACTATTATCCTTATTCTATTGTTACTATCCGTATTACTCTTGTATTTCTCCTTATAACTATTATTCTCATACTTATTACTATTATTATTATCTTTATAAATGTTATTATTGTCCTTATTCTATTATTATTATCCCTATTCCTGTTGTCTTTATTCTTATAACTATCATTTTTATCCTTATTACTATTATTATTATCGCTATAACTGTTATTATTATCCTTATTCTATTGTTACTATCCGTATTACTCTTGTCTTTATCCTTATAACTATTATTATTATCCTTATTATTATTGTTATTATTATCGCCACAACTGTTATTATTATCCTTATTCTATTGTTACTATCCGTATTACTCTTGTCTTCATCCTTATAACTATTATTATTATCCTTACTACTATTATTATTATCCTTATTCTATTATTATTATCCCTATTCCTCTTGTCTTTATTCTTATAACTATCATTATTATCCTTATTATTATTATTATTATCGATATAACTGTTATTATCATCCTTATTCTATTGTTACTATCCGTATTACTCTTGCCTTTATCCTTATAACTACTATTACTATCCTTATTCTATTGTTACTATCCGTATTACTCTTGTATTTATCCTTATAGCTATTATTACTATCTTTATTCTATTGTTACTATCCGTATTACTGTTGTCTTTATCCTAATAACTATTATTACTATCTTTATTCTATTGTTACTATCCGTATTACTGTTGTCTTTATCCTTATAACTATTATTATTATCCTTATTACTATTATTATTATCGCTATAACTATTATTATTATCATTCTTATTGTGATTACTATCCTTATTCTATTATTATTATCCCTATTCCTCTTGTCTTTATTCTTATAAATATCATTATTATCCTTATTACTATTATAATTATCGCTATAACTGTTATTATTATCATTATTACTCTTATTATTATTCTTATTACTATTATTATTATCCCTATTCCTCTTGTCTTTATCCTTATAACTATTACTATTATCCTTATTATTATTATCGATATAACTGTTATTACTATCCTCATTCTATTGTTACTATCCGTATTTCTCTTGCCTTTATCCTTATAACTACTATTACTATCCTTATTCTATTGTTACTATCCGTACTACTCTTGCCTTTATCCTTATAACTACTATTACTATCCTTATTCTATTGTTACTATCCGTATTACTCTTGTCTTTATCCTTATAACTATTATTATTATCCTTATTATTATTGTTATTATCGCTATAACTGTTACTATTATCCTTATTCTATTGTTACTATCCGTATTACTCTTGTATTTATCCTTATAACTATTATTCTCATACTTATTACTATTATTATTATCTTTATATATATTATTATTATCGTTATTCTATTATTACTATCCCTATTCCTCTTGTCTTGATACTTATAACTATTATTATTATCCTTCTTATTACTATTATTATCGCCATAACTGTTATTATTATCCTTATTCTATTGTTACTATCCGTATTACTCTTGCCTTTATCCTTATAACTATTATTACTATCCTTATTCTATTATTATTATCCCTATACCTCTTGTCTTTATTCTTATAAATATCATTATTATCCTTATTACTATTATTATTATCGCTATAACTGTTATTATTATCATTATTACTCTTATTATTATTCTTATTACTATTATTATTATCCCTATTCCTCTTGTCTTTATCCTTAGGACTATTACTATTATCCTTATTATTATTATTATTATCGATATAACTGTTATTGTTATCCTTATTCTATTGTTACTATGCGTATTACTCTTGTCTTTATCCTTATAACTATTATTATTATCGCTATAACTGTTACTATTATTCTTATTCTATTGTTACTATCCGTATTACTCTTGCCTTTATCCTTATAACTATTATTACTATCTTTATTCTATTGTTACTATCCATATTACTGTTGTCTTTATCCTTATAACTAGTATTATTATCCTTATTACTATTATTATTATCGCTATAACTATTATTATTATCATTCTTATTGTGATTATTATCCTCATTCTGTTATTATTATCCCCATTCCTCTTGTTTTTATCCTTATAACTATCATTATTATCCTTATTACTATGATTATTATCGCTATAACCGTTCTTATCATTCTTATTACTATTATTATTAAAGCTATAACTGTTATTATTATCCTTATTCTATTATTATTATCCCTATTCCTCTTGTCTTTATTCTTATAACTATCATTTTTATCCTTATTACTATTATTATTATCGCTATAACTGTTATTATTATCATTAATACTCTTATTATTATTCTTATTACTATTATTATTATCCCTATTCCTCGTGTCTTTATCCTTATAACTATTACTATTATCCTTATTATTATTATTATTATTATCGACATAACTGTTATTATTATCCTGATTCTATTGTTACTATCCGTATTACTCTTGCCTTTATCCCTATAACTATTATTACTATCCTTATTATTATTGTAATTATCGCTATAACTGTTACTATTATCCTTATTTTATTGTTGCTATCCGTATTACTCTTGTACTTACCCCTATAACTATTATTCTCATACCTATTACTATTATTATTATCTTTATAAATGTTATTATTATCCTTATTCTATTGTTACTATCCGTATCCTCTTGTCTTTATTCTTATAAATATCATTATTATCCTTATTATTATTATTATTATCGATATAACTGTTATTATTATCCTTATTCTATTGTTACTATCCGTATTACTCTTGCCTTTATCCTTATAACTACTATTACTATCCTTATTCTATTGTTACTATCCGTACTACTCTTGCCTTTATCCTTATAACTACTATTACTATGCTTATTCTATTGTTACTATCCGTATTACTCTTGTCTTTATCCTTATAACTATTATTATTATCCTTATTATTATTGTTATTATCGATATAACTGTTATTATCATCCTTATTCTATTGTTACTATCCGTATTACTCTTGCCTTTATCCTTATAACTATTATTATTATCCTTATTACTATTATTATTATTGCTATAACCGATATTATTATTCTTATTACTATTATTATTAAAGCTATAACTGTTATTATTATCCATATTCTATTGTTACTATCCCTATTACTCTTGTCTTCATCCTTATAACTATTATTATTATCCTTGTTACTATTATTATTATCGCTATAACTGTTATTATTATCCGTATTCTATTATTATTATCCCTCTTCCTGTTGTCTTTATTCTTATAACTATCATTGTTATCCTTATTACTATTATTATTATCGCTATAACTGTTATTATTATCATTAATACTCTTATTATTATTCTTATTACTATTATTATTTTCCCTATAACTGTTATTAATATCCTTATTCTATTGTTACTATCCGTATTACTCTTGTATTTCTCCTTATAACTATTATTCTCACACTTATTACAATTATTATTATCTTTATATATATTATTATTATCCTTATTCTATTGTTACTATCCGTATCCTCTTGTCTTTATTCTTATAAATATCATTATTATCCTTATTATTATTATTATTATCGATATAACTGTTATTATTATCCTTATTCTATTGTTACTATCCGTATTACTCTTGCCTTTATCCTTATAACTACTATTACTATCCTTATTCTATTGTTACTATCCGTACTACTCTTGCCTTTATCCTTATAACTACTATTACTATGCTTATTCTATTGTTACTATCCGTATTACTCTTGTCTTTATCCTTATAACTATTATTATTATCCTTATTATTATTGTTATTATCGCTATAACTGTTACTATTATCCTTATTCTATTGTTACTATCCGTATTACTCTTGTATTTATCCTTATAACTATTATTCTCATACTTATTACTATTATTATTATCTTTATATATATTATTATTATCCTTATTCTATTATTACTATCCCTATTCCTCTTGTCTTGATACTTATAACTATTATTATTATCCTTCTTATTACTATTATTATCGCCATAACTGTTATTATTATCATTATTACTCTTATTATTATTCTTATTACTATTATAATTATCCCTATTCCTCTTGTCTTTATCCTTAGGACTATTACTATTATCCTTATTATTATTATCGATATAACTGTTATTACTACCCTTATTCTATTGTTACTATCCGTATTACTCTTGCCTTTATCCTTATAACTACTATTACTATCCTTATTCTATTGTTACTATCCGTATTACTCTTGTCTTTATCCTTATAACTATTATTATTATCCTTATTATTATTGTTATTATCGCTATAACTGTTACTATTATCTTTATTCTATTGTCACTATCCGTATTACTCTTGTCTTCATCCTTATAACTATTATTATTATCCTTATTACTATTATTATTATCGCTATAACTGTTATTATTATCCTTATTCTATTATTATTATCCCTATTCCTCTTGTCTTTATTCTTATAACTATCATTTTTATCCTTATTACTATTATTATTATCGCTATAACTGTTATTATTATCATTAATACTCTTATTATTATTCTTATTACTATTATTAGTATCCCTATAACTGTCATTATTATCCTTATTCTATTGTTACTATCCGTATTACTCTTGTCTTTATCCTTATAACTATTATTATTATCCTTATTATTATTGTTATTATCGCTATAACTGTTACTATTATCTTTATTCTATTGTTACTATCCGTATTACTCTTGCCTTTATCCTTATAACTATTATTACTATCCTTATTCTATTATTATTATCCCTATTCCTATTGTCTTTATTCTTATAACTATCATTATTATCCCTATTACTATTATTATTATCGCTATAACTGTTATTATTATCATTATTACTCATATTATTATTCTTATTACTATTATTATTATCCCTATTAATCGTGTCTTTATCCTTATAAATATTACTATTATCCTTCTTATTATTATTATTATTATCGCCACAACTGTTATTATTATCCTTATTCTATTGTTACTATCCGTATTACTCTTGTCTTCATCCTTATAGCTATTATTATTATCCTTATTACTATTATTATTATCCTTATTCTATTATTATTATCCCTATTCCTCTTGTCTTTATTCTTATAACTTTTATTATTATCCTTATTACCATTATTATTATCTCTATAACTGTTATTAATATCCTTATTCTATTGTTACTATCCGTATTACTCTTGTATTTCTCCTTATAACTATTATTCTCACACTTATTACAATTATTATTATCTTTATATATATTATTATTATCCTTATTCTATTGTTACTATCCGTATCCTCTTGTCTTTATTCTTATAAATATCATTATTATCCTTATTATTATTATTATTATCGATATAACTGTTATTATTATCCTTATTCTATTGTTACTATCCGTATTACTCTTGCCTTTATCCTTATAACTACTATTACTATCCTTATTCTATTGTTACTATCCGTACTACTCTTGCCTTTATCCTTATAACTACTATTACTATGCTTATTCTATTGTTACTATCCGTATTACTCTTGTCTTTATCCTTATAACTATTATTATTATCCTTATTATTATTGTTATTATCGCTATAACTGTTACTATTATCCTTATTCTATTGTTACTATCCGTATTACTCTTGTATTTATCCTTATAACTATTATTCTCATACTTATTACTATTATTATTATCTTTATATATATTATTATTATCCTTATTCTATTATTACTATCCCTATTCCTCTTGTCTTGATACTTATAACTATTATTATTATCCTTCTTATTACTATTATTATCGCCATAACTGTTATTATTATCATTATTACTCTTATTATTATTCTTATTACTATTATAATTATCCCTATTCCTCTTGTCTTTATCCTTAGGACTATTACTATTATCCTTATTATTATTATCGATATAACTGTTATTACTACCCTTATTCTATTGTTACTATCCGTATTACTCTTGCCTTTATCCTTATAACTACTATTACTATCCTTATTCTATTGTTACTATCCGTATTACTCTTGTCTTTATCCTTATAACTATTATTATTATCCTTATTATTATTGTTATTATCGCTATAACTGTTACTATTATCTTTATTCTATTGTCACTATCCGTATTACTCTTGTCTTCATCCTTATAACTATTATTATTATCCTTATTACTATTATTATTATCGCTATAACTGTTATTATTATCCTTATTCTATTATTATTATCCCTATTCCTCTTGTCTTTATTCTTATAACTATCATTTTTATCCTTATTACTATTATTATTATCGCTATAACTGTTATTATTATCATTAATACTCTTATTATTATTCTTATTACTATTATTAGTATCCCTATAACTGTCATTATTATCCTTATTCTATTGTTACTATCCGTATTACTCTTGTCTTTATCCTTATAACTATTATTATTATCCTTATTATTATTGTTATTATCGCTATAACTGTTACTATTATCTTTATTCTATTGTTACTATCCGTATTACTCTTGCCTTTATCCTTATAACTATTATTACTATCCTTATTCTATTATTATTATCCCTATTCCTATTGTCTTTATTCTTATAACTATCATTATTATCCCTATTACTATTATTATTATCGCTATAACTGTTATTATTATCATTATTACTCATATTATTATTCTTATTACTATTATTATTATCCCTATTAATCGTGTCTTTATCCTTATAAATATTACTATTATCCTTCTTATTATTATTATTATTATCGCCACAACTGTTATTATTATCCTTATTCTATTGTTACTATCCGTATTACTCTTGTCTTCATCCTTATAGCTATTATTATTATCCTTATTACTATTATTATTATCCTTATTCTATTATTATTATCCCTATTCCTCTTGTCTTTATTCTTATAACTTTTATTATTATCCTTATTACCATTATTATTATCTCTATAACTGTTATTATTATCCTTATTCTATTATTACTATCCCTATTCCTCTTGTCTTGATACTTATAACTATTATTATTATCCTTCTTATTACTATTATTATCGATATAACTGTTATTATTATCCTTATTCTATTGTTACTATCCGTATTACTCTTGCCTATATCCTTATAACTATTATTACTATCTTTATTCTATTGTTACTATCCATATTACTGTTGTCTTTATCCTTATAACTATTATTATTATCCTTATTATTATTGTTATTATCGCTATAACTGTTACTATTATCTTTATTCTATTGTTACTATCCGTATTACTCTTGCCTTTATCCTTATAACTTTTATTACTATCCTTATTCTATTATTATTATCCCAATTCCTCTTGTCTTTATTCTTATAACTATCATTATTATCCCTATTACTATTATTATTATCGCTATAACTGTTATTATTATCATTATTACTCATATTATTATTCTTATTACTATTATTATTATCCCTATTCCTCGTGTCTTTATCCTTATAACTATTACTATTATCCTTCTTATTATTATTATTATTATTATCGCCACAACTGTTATTATTATCCTTATTCTATTGTTACTATCCGTATTACTCTTGTCTTCATCCTTATAACTATTATTATTATCCTTATTACTATTATTATTATCCTTATTCTATTATTATTATTCCTATTCCTCTTGTCTTTATTCTTATAACTATCATTATTATCCTTCTTATTATTATTATTATTATCGCCACAACTGTTATTATTATCCTTATTCTATTGTTACTATCCGTATTACTCTTGCCTTTATCCTTATGACTACTATTACTATCCTTATTCTATTGTTACTATCCGTACTACTCTTGCCTTTATCCTTATAACTACTATTACTATCCTTATAACTATTATTACTATCCTTATTCTATTATTATTATCCCTATTCCTCTTGTCTTTATTCTTATAAATATCATTATTATCCTTATTACTATTATTATTATCGCTATAACTGTTATTATTATCATTATTACTCTTATTATTATTCTTATTACTATTATTATTATCCTTATTCCTCTTGTCTTTATCCTTATAACTATTACTATTATCCTTATTATTATTATCGATATAACTGTTATTACTATCCTCATTCTATTGTTACTATCCGTATTACTCTTGCCTTTATCCTTATAACTACTATTACTATCCTTATTCTATTGTTACTATCCGTACTACTCTTGCCTTTATCCTTAGAACTACTATTACTATCCTTATTCGATTGTTACTATCCGTACTACTCTTGCCTTTATTCTTATAACTACTATTACTATCCTTATTCTATTGTTACTATCCGTATTACTCTTGTCTTTATCCTTATAACTATTATTATTATCCTTATTATTACTATTATTATCGGTATAACTGTTATTTTTATCCTTATTATTATTATTATTATCGCCATAACTGTTATTATTATCCTTATTCTATTGTTACTATCCGTATTACTCTTGTCTTCATCCTTATAACTATTATTATTATCCTTATTCTATTATTATTATCCCTATTCCTCTTGTCTTTATTGTTATAACTATCATTATTATCCTTATTATTATTATTATTATCGATATAACTGTTATTATTATCCTTATTCTATTGTTACTATCCGTATGACTCTTGTCTTTATCCTTATAACTATTATTATTATTCTTATTATTATTGTTATTATCGCTATAACTGTTACTATTATCCTTATTCTATTGTTACTATCCGTATTACTCTTGTATTTATCCTTATAACTATTATTCTCATACTTATTACTATTATTATTATCTTTATATATATTATTATTATCCTTATTCTATTGTTACTATCCGTATTACTTTTGCCTTTATCCTTATAACTATTATTACTATCCTTATTCTATTATTATTATCCCTATTCCTCTTGTCTTTATTCTTATAACTATCATTATTATCCTTATTATTATTATTATTATTATCGATATAACTGTTATTATCATCCTTATTCTATTGTTACTATCCGTATTACTCTTGCCTTTATCCTTATAACTATTATTATTATCCTTATTACTATTATTATTATTGCTATAACCGTTATTATTATTCTTATTACTATTATTATTAAAGCTATAACTGTTATTATTATCCATATTCTGTTGTTACTATCCCTATTACTCTTGTCTTCATCCTTATAACTATTATTATTATCCTTGTTACTATTATTATTATCGCTATAACTGTTATTATTATCCGTATTCTATTATTATTATCCCTCTTCCTGTTTTCTTTATTCTTATAACTATCATTGTTATCCTTATTACTATTATTATTATCGCTATAACTGTTATTATTATCATTAATACTCTTATTATTATTCTTATTACTATTATTATTTTCCCTATAACTGTTATTAATATCCTTATTCTATTGTTACTATCCGTATTACTCTTGTATTTCTCCTTATAACTATTATTCTCACACTTATTACAATTATTATTATCTTTATAAATGTTATTATTGTCCTTATTCTATTGTTACTATCCGTATTACTCTTGCCTTTATCCTTATAACTATTATTACTATCCTTATTCTATTATTATTATCCCTATTCCTCATGTCTTTATCCTTATAACTATTACTCTTATCCTTATTATTATTATCGATATAACTGTTATTACTATCCTTATTCTATTGTTACTATCCGTATTACTCTTGCCTTTATCCTTATAACTATTATTATTACCCTTATTACTATTATTATTATCCTTATTCTATTATTATTATCCCTATTCCTCTTGTCTTTATCCTTATAACTATTATTATTATCGATATAACTGTTATTACTATCCTTATTCTATTGTTACTATCCGTATTACTCTTGTCTTCATCCTTATATCTATTATTATTACCCCTATTACTATTATTATTATCTTTATTCTATTATTATTATCCCTATTCCTCTTGTCTTTATCCTTATAACTATTACTATTATCCTTATTATGATTATCGATATAACTGTTATTACTATCCTTATTCTATTGTTACTATCCGTATTACTCTTGCCTTTATCCTTATAACTATTATTACTATCTTTATTCTATTGTTACTATCCGTATTACTGTTGTCTTTATCCTTATAACTATTATTATTATCCTTATTACTATTATTATTATCGCTATAACTATTATTATTATCATTCTTATTGTGATTATTATCCTCATTCTGTTATTTTTATCCCTATTCCTCTTGTTTTTATCCTTATAACTATCATTATTATCCTTATTACTATTCTTATTATTGCTATAACCGTTATTATTATTCTTATTACTATTATTATTAAAGCTATAACTGTTGTTATTATCCATATTCTGTTGTTACTAGCCCTATTACTCTTGTCTTCATCCTTATAACTATTATTATTATCCTTATTACTATTATTATTATCGCTATAACTGTTATTATTCTCCGTATTCTATTATTATTATCCCTATTCCTCTTGTCTTTATTCTTATAACTATCATTGTTATCCTTATTACTATTATTATTATCCCTATAACTGTTATTATTATCCTTATTCTATTGTTACTATCCGTATTACTCTTATATTTCTCCCTATAACTATTATTATTATCCTTATTACTATTATTATTATCGCTATAACTATTATTATTATCATTCTTATTGTGATTATTATCCTTATTCTATTATTATTATCCCTATTCCTCTTGTTTTTATCCTTATAACTATCATTATTATCCTTATTACTATTATTATTATCGCTATAACTGTTATTATTATCCATAATCTGCTGTTACTATCCCTATTACTCTTGTCTTCATCCTTATAACTATCATTATTATCCTTATTACTATTATTATTATCCTTATTATATTATTATTATCCCTATTCCTCTTGTCTTTATTCTTATAAATATCATTATTATCCTTATTACTATTATTATTATCGCTATAACTGTTATTATTATCATTATTACTCATATTATTATTCTTATTACTATTATTATTATCCCTATTCCTCGTGTCTTTATCCTTATAACTATTACTATTATCCTTCTTATTATTATTATTATTATCGCCACAACTGTTATTATTATCCTTATTCTATTGTTACTATCCGTATTACTCTTGTCTTCATCCTTATAACTATTATTATTATCCTTATTACTATTATTATTATCCTTATTCTATTATTATTATTCCTATTCCTCTTGTCTTTATTCTTATAACTATCATTATTACCCTTATTATTATTATTATTATCGATATAACTGTTATTATCATCCTTATTCTATTGTTACTATCCGTATTACTCTTGCCTTTATCCTTATAACTACTATTACTATCCTTATTCTATTGTTACTATCCGTATTACTCTTGTATTTATCCTTATAGCTATTATTACTATCTTTATTCTATTGTTACTATCCGTATTACTGTTGTCTTTATCCTAATAACTATTATTACTATCTTTATTCTATTGTTACTATCCGTATTACTGTTGTCTTTATCCTTATAACTATTATTATTATATTTATTACTATTATTATTATCGCTATAACTATTATTATTATCATTCTTATTGTGATTACTATCCTTATTCTATTATTATTATCCCTATTCCTCTTGTCTTTATTCTTATAAATATCATTATTATCCTTATTACTATTATAATTATCGCTATAACTGTTATTATTATCATTATTACTCTTATTATTATTCTTATTACTATTATTATTATCCCTATTCCTCTTGTCTTTATCCTTATAACTATTACTATTATCCTTATTATTATTATCGATATAACTGTTATTACTATCCTCATTCTATTGTTACTATCCGTATTTCTCTTGCCTTTATCCTTATAACTACTATTACTATCCTTATTCTATTGTTACTATCCGTACTACTCTTGCCTTTATCCTTATAACTACTATTACTATCCTTATTCTATTGTTACTATCCGTATTACTCTTGTCTTTATCCTTATAACTACTATTACTATCCTTATTCTATTGTTACTATCCGTATTACTCTTGTCTTTATCCTTATAACTATTATTATTATCCTTATTATTATTGTTATTATCGCTATAACTGTTACTATTATCCTTATTCTATTGTTACTATCCGTATTACTCTTGCCTTTATCCTTATAACTATTATTACTATCCTTATTCTATTATTATTATCCCTATTCCTCTTGTCTTTATTCTTATAACTATCATTATTATCCCTATTACTATTATCATTATCGCTATAACTGTTATTATTATCATTATTACTCATTATTATTCTTATTACTATTATTATTATCCCTATTCCTCGTGTCTTTATCCTTATAACTATTACTATTATCCTTCTTATTATTATTATTATTATCGCCATAACTGTTATTATTATCCTTATTCTATTGTTACTATCCGTATTACTCTTGTCCTCATCCTTATAACTATTATTATTATCCTTATTACTATTATTATTATCCTTATTCTATTATTACTATCCGTATTACTCTTGCCTTTATCCTTATAACTATTATTACTATCCTTATTCTATTATTATTATCCCTATTCCTCTTGTCTTTATTCTTATAAATGTCATTATCATCCTTATTACTATTATTATTATCGCTATAACTGTTATTATTATCATTATTACTCTTATTATTATTCTTATTACTATTATTATTATCCCTATTACTCTTGTCTTTATCCTTATAACTATTACTATTATCCTTATTATTATTATCGATATAACTGTTATTACTATCCTTATTCTATTGTTACTATCCGTACTACTCGTGCCATTATCCTTATAACTACTATTACTATCCTTATTCTATTGTTACTATCCGTATTACTCTTGTCTTTATCCTTATAACTATTATTATTATCCTTATTCTATTATTATTATCCCTATTCCTCTTGTCTTTATTCTTATAAATATCATTATTATCCTTATTACTATTATTATTATCGCTATAACTGTTACTATTATCATTATTACTCTTATTATAATTCTTATTACTATTATTATTATCCCTATTCCTCTTGTCTTTATCCTTATAACTATTACTATTATCCTTATTATTATTATCGATATAACTGTTACTATTATCCTTATTCTATTGTTACTATCCGTATTACTCTTGCCTTTATCCTTATAACTACTATTACTATCCTTATTCTATTGTTACTATCCGTATTACTCTTGTCTTTATCCTTATAACTATTATTATTATCCTTATTACTATTATTATTATCCCTATTCCTCGTGTCTTTATCCTTATAACTATTACTATTATCCTTATTATTATTATCGATATAACTGTGATTACTATCCTCATTCTATTGTTCCTATCCGTATTACTCTTGCCTTTATCCTTATAACTATTATTATTATCCTTATTATTATTATTATTATTATCGATATAACTGTTATTATTATCCATATTCTATTGTTACTATCCGTATTACTCTTGCCTTTATCCTTATAACTACTATTACTATCCTTATTCTATTGTTACTATCCGTATTACTGTTGCCTTTATCCTCATAACTACTATTACTATCCTTATTCTATTGTTACTATTCGTATTACTCTTGTCTTTATCCTTATAACTATTATTATTATCGCTATAACTGTTATTATTATCATTATTACTCATATTATTATTCTTATTACTATTATTCTTATCTCTATTCCTCGTATCTTTATCCTTATAACTATTACTATTATCCTTATTATTATTATTATTATCGATATAACTGTTATTATTATCCTTATTCTATTGTTACTATCCGTACTACTCTTGCCCTTATCCCTATAACTATTATTACTATCCTTATTCTATTGTTACTATCCGTATTACTCTTGTCTTTATCCTTATAACTATTATTATTATCCTTATTATTACTATTATTATCGGTATAACTGTTATTTTTATCCTTATTATTATTATTATTATTATCGCCATAACTGTTATTATTATCCTTATTCTATTGTTACTATCCGTATTCCTCTTGTCTTTATTCTTATAACTATTATTCTCATACTTATTACTATTATTAATATCTTTATAAATGTTATTATTATCCTTATTCTATTGTTGCTATCCGTATTACTCTTGCCTTTATCCTTATAACTATTATTACTATCCTTATTCTATTATTATTATCCCTATTCCTCTTGTCTTTATTCTTATAACTATCATTATTATCCCTATTACCATTATTATTATCGCTATAACTGTTATTATTATCATTATTACTCTTATTATTATTCTTATTACTATTATTATTATCCCTATTCCTCTTGTCTTTATCCTTATAACTATTACTATTATCCTTATTATTATTATCGATATAACTGTGATTACTATCCTCATTCTATTGTTCCTATCCGTATTACTCTTGCCTTTATCCTTATAACTATTATTATTATCCTTATTATTATTATTATTATTATCGATATAACTGTTATTATTATCCATATTCTATTGTTACTATCCGTATTACTCTTGCCTTTATCCTTATAACTACTATTACTATCCTTATTCTATTGTTACTATCCGTATTACTGTTGCCTTTATCCTCATAACTACTATTACTATCCTTATTCTATTGTTACTATTCGTATTACTCTTGTCTTTATCCTTATAACTATTATTATTATCCTTATTATTATTATTATTATTATTATCGATATAACTGTTATTATTATCCATATTCTATTGTTACTATCCGTATTACTCTTGCCTTTATCCTTATAACTACTATTACTATCCTTATTCTATTGTTACTATCCGTATTACTGTTGCCTTTATCCTCATAACTACTATTACTATCCTTATTCTATTGTTACTATTCGTATTACTCTTGTCTTTATCCTTATAACTATTATTATTATCGCTATAACTGTTATTATTATCATTATTACTCATATTATTATTCTTATTACTATTATTATTATCTCTATTCCTCGTATCTTTATCCTTATAACTATTACTATTATCCTTATTATTATTATTATTATCGATATAACTGTTATTATTATCCTTATTCTATTGTTACTATCCGTACTACTCTTGCCCTTATCCCTATAACTATTATTACTATCCTTATTCTCTTGTTACTATCCGTATTACACTTGTCTTTATCCTTATAACTATTATTATTATCCTTATTATTACTATTATTATCGGTATAACTGTTATTTTTATCCTTATTATTATTATTATTATTATCGCCATAACTGTTATTATTATCCTTATTCTATTGTTACTATCCGTATTCCTCTTGTCTTTATTCTTATAACTATTATTCTCATACTTATTACTATTATTAATATCTTTATAAATGTTATTATTATCCTTATTCTATTGTTGCTATCCGTATTACTCTTGCCTTTATCCTTATAACTATTATTACTATCCTTATTCTATTATTATTATCCCTATTCCTCTTGTCTTTATTCTTATAACTATCATTATTATCCCTATTACCATTATTATTATCGCTATAACTGTTATTATTATCATTATTACTCTTATTATTATTCTTATTACTATTATTATTATCCCTATTCCTCTTGTCTTTATCCTTATAACTATTACTATTACCCTTATTATTATTATCGATATAAATGTTATTATTATCCTTATTCTATTGTTACTATCCGTATTACTCTTGCCTTTATCCTTATAACCACTATTACTATCCTTATTCTATTGTTACTATCCGTATTACTCTTGCCTTTATCCTGATATCTTTTATTATTATCCTTATTACCATTATTATTATCTCTATAACTGTTATTATTATCTTCATTCTATTATTACTATCCCCATTCCTCTTGTCTTTATCCTTATTACTATTATTATTATCGCTATAACTGTTATTATTATCCATATTCTGTTGTCACTATCCCTATTACTATTGTCTTCATCCTTATAACTATTATTATTATCCTTATTACTATTATTATTATTGCTATAACCATTATTATTATTCTTATTACTATTATTATTAAAGCTATAACTGTTATTATTATCCATATTCTGTTGTTACTATCCCTATTACTCTTGTCTTTATTCTTATAACTATCATTATTATCCTTATTACTATTATTATTATCGGTATAACTGTTATTATTATCATTCTTATTGTGATTATTATCCTCATTCTGTTATTATTATCCCTATTCCTCTTGTTTTTATCCTTATAACTATCATTATTATCCTTATTACTATTATTATTATTGCTATAACCATTATTATTATTCTTATTACTATTATTATTAAAGCTATAACTGTTATTATTATCCATATTCTGTTGTTACTATCCCTATTACTCTTGTCTTCATCCTTATAACTATTATTATTATCCTTATTACTATTATTACTATCGTTATTACTTTTATTGTTATCCTTATTCTATTATTATTATCCCTATCCCTCTTGTCTTTATTCTTATAACTATCATTTTTATCCTTATTACTATTATTATTATCGCTATAACTGTTATTATTATAATTATTACTCTTATTATTATTCTTATTACTATTATTATTATCGCTATAACTGTTATTATTAGCCATATTCTGCTGTTACTATCCCTATTACTCTTGTCTTCATCCTTATAACTATCATTATTATCCTTATTACTATTATTATTATCCTTATTCTATTATTATTATCCCTATTCCTCTTGTCTTTATTCTTATAAATATCATTATTATCCTTATTAGTATTATTATTATCGCTATAACTGTTATTATTATCATTATTACTCATATTATTATTCTTATTACTATTATTATTATCCCTATTC
Source organism: Megachile ligniseca (assembly GCA_945859555.1). Lineage (NCBI taxonomy): Eukaryota > Metazoa > Arthropoda > Insecta > Hymenoptera > Megachilidae > Megachile > Megachile ligniseca. Next base: position 67,619 of record CAMAOC010000269.1, read on the forward strand.
CTCTTGTCTTTATTCTTATAGCTATCATTATTATCCCTATTACTATTATTATTATCGCTATAACTGTTTTTATTATCATTATTACTCATATTATTATTCTTATTACTATTATTATTATCGCTATAACTGTTATTATTATCATTCTTATTGTGATTATTATCCTCATTCTATTATTATTATCCCTATTCCTCTTGTTTTTATCCTTATAACTATCATTATTATCCTTATTACTATTATTATTATCGCTATAACCGTTATTATTATTCATATTACTATTATTATTATCGCTATAACTGTTATTATTATCATTATTACTCTTATTATTATTCTTATTACTATTATTATTATCCCTATTCCTCTTGTCTTTATCCTTATAACTATTACTATTATCCTTATTATTATTATCGATATAACTGTTATTACTATCCTCATTCTATTGTTACTATCCGTATTACTCTTGTCTTTATCCTTATAACTATTATTATTATCCTTATTACTATTATTATTATCCCTATTCCTCGTGTCTTTATCCTTATAACTATTACTATTATCCTTATTATTATTATCGATATAACTGTGATTACTATCCTTATTCTATTGTTCCTATCCGTATTACTCTTGCCTTTATCCTTATAACTATTATTATTATCCTTCTTATTTTTATTATTATCGATATAACTGTTATTATTATTCTTATTCTATTCTTACTATCCGTATTACTCTTGCCTTTATCCTTATAACTATTATTACTATCCTTATTCTATTGTTACTATCCGTATTACTGTTGCCTTTATCCTCATAACTACTATTACTATCCTTATTCTATTGTTACTATCCGTATTACTCTTGTCTTTATCCTCATAACTATTATTATTATCCTTATTATTACTATTATTATCGGTATAACTGTTATTTTTATCCTTATTATTATTATTATTATTATCGCCATAACTGTTATTATTATCCTTATTCTATTGTTACTATCCGTATTCCTCTTGTCTTTATTCGTATAACTATTATTCTCATACTTATTACTATTATTAATATCTTTATAAATGTTATTATTATCCTTATTCTATTGTTGCTATCCGTATTACTCTTGCCTTTATCCTTATAACTATTATTACTATCCTTATTCTATTATTATTATCCCTATTCCTCTTGTCTTTATTCTTATAACTATCATTATTATCCCTATTACCATTATTATTATCGCTATAACTGTTATTATTATCATTATTACTCTTATTATTATTCTTATTACTATTATTATTATCCCTATTCCTCTTGTCTTTATCCTTATAACTATTACTATTACCCTTATTATTATTATCGATATAAATGTTATTATTATCCTTATTCTATTGTTACTATCCGTATTACTCTTGCCTTTATCCTTATAACCACTATTACTATCCTTATTCTATTGTTACTATCCGTATTACTCTTGCCTTTATCCTGATATCTTTTATTATTATCCTTATTACCATTATTATTATCTCTATAACTGTTATTATTATCTTCATTCTATTATTACTATCCCCATTCCTCTTGTCTTTATCCTTATTACTATTATTATTATCGCTATAACTGTTATTATTATCCATATTCTGTTGTCACTATCCCTATTGCTATTGTCTTCATCCTTATAACTATTATTATTATCCTTATTACTATTATTATTATTGCTATAACCATTATTATTATTCTTATTACTATTATTATTAAAGCTATAACTGTTATTATTATCCATATTCTGTTGTTACTATCCCTATTACTCTTGTCTTTATTCTTATAACTATCATTATTATCCTTATTACTATTATTATTATCGGTATAACTGTTATTATTATTATTCTTATTGTGATTATTATCCTCATTCTGTTATTATTATCCCTATTCCTCTTGTTTTTATCCTTATAACTATCATTATTATCCTTATTACTATTATTATTATTGCTATAACCATTATTATTATTCTTATTACTATTATTATTAAAGCTATAACTGTTATTATTATCCATATTCTGTTGTTACTATCCCTATTACTCTTGTCTTCATCCTTATAACTATTATTATTATCCTTATTACTATTATTACTATCGTTATTACTTTTATTGTTATCCTTATTCTATTATTATTATCCCTATCCCTCTTGTCTTTATTCTTATAACTATCATTTTTATCCTTATTACTATTATTATTATCGCTATAACTGTTATTATTATAATTATTACTCTTATTATTATTCTTATTACTATTATTATTATCGCTATAACTGTTATTATTAGCCATATTCTGCTGTTACTATCCCTATTACTCTTGTCTTCATCCTTATAACTATCATTATTATCCTTATTACTATTATTATTATCCTTATTCTATTATTATTATCCCTATTCCTCTTGTCTTTATTCTTATAAATATCATTATTATCCTTATTAGTATTATTATTATCGCTATAACTGTTATTATTATCATTATTACTCATATTATTATTCTTATTACTATTATTATTATCCCTATTCCTCTTGTCTTTATTCTTATAGCTATCATTATTATCCCTATTACTATTATTATTATCGCTATAACTGTTTTTATTATCATTATTACTCATATTATTATTCTTATTACTATTATTATTATCGCTATAACTGTTATTATTATCATTCTTATTGTGATTATTATCCTCATTCTATTATTATTATCCCTATTCCTCTTGTTTTTATCCTTATAACTATCATTATTATCCTTATTACTATTATTATTATCGCTATAACCGTTATTATTATTCATATTACTATTATTATTATCGCTATAACTGTTATTATTATCATTATTACTCTTATTATTATTCTTATTACTATTATTATTATCCCTATTCCTCTTGTCTTTATCCTTATAACTATTACTATTATCCTTATTATTATTATCGATATAACTGTTATTACTATCCTCATTCTATTGTTACTATCCGTATTACTCTTGTCTTTATCCTTATAACTATTATTATTATCCTTATTACTATTATTATTATCCCTATTCCTCGTGTCTTTATCCTTATAACTATTACTATTATCCTTATTATTATTATCGATATAACTGTGATTACTATCCTTATTCTATTGTTCCTATCCGTATTACTCTTGCCTTTATCCTTATAACTATTATTATTATCCTTCTTATTTTTATTATTATCGATATAACTGTTATTATTATTCTTATTCTATTCTTACTATCCGTATTACTCTTGCCTTTATCCTTATAACTATTATTACTATCCTTATTCTATTGTTACTATCCGTATTACTGTTGCCTTTATCCTCATAACTACTATTACTATCCTTATACCTATTGTTACTATCCGTATTACTCTTGTCTTTATCCTTATAACTATTATTATTATCGCTATAACTGTTATTATTATCATTATTACTCATATTATTATTCTTATTACTATTATTATTATCTCTATTCCTCGTATCTTTATCCTTATAACTATTACTATTATCCTTATTATTATTATTATTATCGATATAACTGTTATTATTATCCTTATTCTATTGTTACTATCCGTACTACTCTTGCCCTTATCCCTATAACTATTATTACTATCCTTATTCTATTGTTAATATCCGTATTACTCTTGTCTTTATCCTTATAACTATTATTATTATCCTTATTATTACTATTATTATCGGTATAACTGTTATTTTTATCCTTATTATTATTATTATTATTATCGCCATAACTGTTATTATTATCCTTATTCTATTGTTACTATCCGTATTCCTCTTGTCTTTATTCTTATAACTATTATTCTCATACTTATTACTATTATTAATATCTTTATAAATGTTATTATTATCCTTATTCTATTGTTGCTATCCGTATTACTCTTGCCTTTATCCTTATAACTATTATTACTATCCTTATTCTATTATTATTATCCCTATTCCTCTTGTCTTTATTCTTATAACTATCATTATTATCCCTATTACCATTATTATTATCGCTATAACTGTTATTATTATCATTATTACTCTTATTATTATTCTTATTACTATTATTATTATCCCTATTCCTCTTGTCTTTATCCTTATAACTATTACTATTACCCTTATTATTATTATCGATATAACTGTTATTATTATCCTTATTCTATTGTTACTATCCGTATTACTCTTGCCTTTATCCTTATAACCACTATTACTATCCTTATTCTATTGTTACTATCCGTATTACTCTTGCCTTTATCCTGATATCTTTTATTATTATCCTTATTACCATTATTATTATCTCTATAACTGTTATTATTATCTTCATTCTATTATTACTATCCCCATTCCTCTTGTCTTTATCCTTATTACTATTATTATTATCGCTATAACTGTTATTATTATCCATATTCTGTTGTCACTATCCCTATTACTATTGTCTTCATCCTTATAACTATTATTATTATCCTTATTACTATTATTATTATTGCTATAACCATTATTATTATTCTTATTACTATTATTATTAAAGCTATAACTGTTATTATTATCCATATTCTGTTGTTACTATCCCTATTACTCTTGTCTTCATCCTTATAACTATTATTATTATCCTTATTACTATTATTACTATCGTTATTACTTTTATTGTTATCCTTATTCTATTATTATTATCCCTATCCCTCTTGTCTTTATTCTTATAACTATCATTTTTATCCTTATTACTATTATTATTATCGCTATAACTGTTATTATTATAATTATTACTCTTATTATTATTCTTATTACTATTATTATTATCGCTATAACTGTTATTATTAGCCATATTCTGCTGTTACTATCCCTATTACTCTTGTCTTCATCCTTATAACTATCATTATTATCCTTATTACTATTATTATTATCCTTATTCTATTATTATTATCCCTATTCCTCTTGTCTTTATTCTTATAAATATCATTATTATCCTTATTAGTATTATTATTATCGCTATAACTGTTATTATTATCATTATTACTCATATTATTATTCTTATTACTATTATTATTATCCCTATTCCTCTTGTCTTTATTCTTA